>PVIH01005195.1:6693-28870 GCA_004025045.1 Sigmodon hispidus
TTTTTTTTTTTTTTTTTTTTTTTTTTTTTTTTTTTTTTTTTTTTTTTTTTTTTTTTTGGTCATAGAAGGCTGGCACTGGAGAAGAGTCAGCTTGCCTTAGAATAGTTTGGTTCTTCCTGCTTGGAAAAAGGAAACACAAAGCAAGTTCGTAATTCTCAGTTAAGAGGGAAGTGTAGAATTAACTAAAACCAAATTGAATCATTTATTCACTATCTGATTAAGGACTGACTTTGTGTCACTCTTAGAAAATTAAGAATGATGTCTCTGAGACAAGAGAAACAAGAGGAATTCTAGGAGTACTTTTCTGAGAGACTTGATGTTCATGATCATAGACCTTGGGCAGATTCCCGGATTCTGCTACTTTCTACCTATAAAATTTGGTCAACTGATGCCATAATCATGTCCTTGCTTTATCAAAGGACACTTAAAATACAGAATATTTTTTTAGTATTATCAAGTTTAAATAATTAGTTTTAAATGACTAGTGCACATGAATACCTTCAAGCAGGGCTTAGTATAATGGGAAATGGGATAATTCTATTTTGCTGTTCATACTTATCACTAAGAGACAGAAGTCTTCTAAGAGATTATAAACAGAAGAGGGCAAAGGAGAAATAAAACTTGGATTGAGAAGAAATGTCAGTGGCTCACTATACCCTAACCTCTTCAGTTGGGAAAACTCAAGGAAGAAGAGCATTACCCTCTTAGACTCTAAGAATGTAGGGGCAGCATGAACAAGAGCAAATATCAATAGTGGGTATACATGTCTTTGGGCAGGTAAGATGAGTAAGATGACTTGGTAGAACCTATTTTGATGACCTAGAATTTACAAAAAAAAGGGGGGGGAATGGACAGTATACATATCCTTATAACCATTTCTAAGCTTACTGATAGCAGATATTAGAATACTATATTTAGTCTGAACATGCCCAATCTTGCCAGATCAGGAAAGGTAAACAAAGTTGGGTGTTTTAATACCTGGAAAGAACACTGTCTGGAAAGATTCTAAGGCCAAGTCTGAATTCAGTGGGAAAATTTCTAAAGGTCAGAGTTTAATTTAAAGAACTTTCTAGTTTTATTAACTTTTTATTGATCAAAAGCATAATATGTATCATATGTATTTTGCAATGTGATATCAACACCAAAGACTAACATTTAATGAATGTATTCCATCACAAACTGGCTTGCCTGTTTAATATGTGTTATACTAATTTGTCTGCATTGTGATGTGGTCCCTACTAGGTCCGATGGCTTCTTATACAAGGAAATGAATTTTCCAGGCATGGTGGGGTTTGCCTTTAATTCCAGCACTCAGAAGCAGGGGACCCTCGAGAAGACAGGGGGATCTCTATGATCAGTCTGGGTTACACAGAATGTTCTATGCTTGCTGGAGTTGCTTGGTGAGACCTTGTCTCAAACCAAAAACTAAAATAGCAACAGCAAAAAGGGATCTTTCTTAACTTCTCCTGGTCAGAATTCACAGGTAAAGAATGTGAAGACTCGCCCCTGGTGTCTCATTTGATGAACTGCAGGAGCGGAAGGGTGGCAGTGTCACCCTTTGTTTGTCTGTCTGGAAACTTTGATGTTGACTTGCTTCGTCCAGGGGTTTCAGATAATGTAAGTGAAGAGTGATGTTTATTAGATAATTTCTGAGGAGCTTTTGCTCCAGTCTGAGTGATGTATTGTAACAGACTTCTGTTGAAGCTGTGGCATGCTAGTACTCAGATAATAAAGAAATTAAACTTTCTAGTATAAAAAATATTTTTATTACTTAATTTTCCTAGCCTGGTCATCTCAGATTACCGTTCCCCCACCTCCTCCCACTGCAGCTATCCATTCCTCCATTCTCTTTAGAAAAGTGCAGGCCTCCCATGTAGATCATGCCATATGAAGAAAAGTAACTTCTTTAGAAAAATAGCTCTTAGGAGTTTTGATTTCTTTTATTTTTCACAAATTATTGTAAATGCCTAGCTGGATGTATAAGACACAGGTAGTTAAGTACATTGAAAAAAACAACATTTTTTTAAAGCATTATATTTTTTCCTTCCCGAGATGGATGTGATGGCTCATGGCCAAAAGTCCTATTGTGAGGAAGGTGAGACAGAGGGAGTGCTGCAGATATGACTATTGCATAAGGAGTTTCAGACAGGGCTCGAGCGCGCTCCTGTTTCAAGAAGAGCTGAGGACGAAGATGAGGAGGGATAGCAAAATAATTCCCCTTTCCATTATTATGTAATTAACTCAATTTATGAAATGTAGCAATCAGTTTACTTCCTTTGTACCTGCAGCTCTTCCATGGCAGTTCAGCTAGAGAATAAGCTAGAAGTCTGGGTCTTGCTGCTGTACAATCAGCATCAATTAGAAGAGCCATAGGTGCGTTCATGAACTCTTTCACATTCACTCTTGCTGACCATGACTCCGCATTCTAGAAAGAGTTTCTGCTTTTGTCTCCTTCAGTTCAAAGCATTTGGCATACACATTTAAATTTATATTATTTGATTATAGCCTGCTTTTTTGATTGACCCAATTCTTATAAATTTGTTTTGTTGGGGTACATTATAATCTCTTGAAATTTCACTTTTTTTTTAACAGTTTAATGCTACATTTGTATGATTCTGGGTGGCTTATGAATGTAGTAATACACATAGTGGGTACCCATTAACCGGGAACTCATGCCTCTCCTTTATTCTATTTTCTTCTATTCCACTAAAGTTACCTATATTTTCTAATTCTCTAAATAATTCATTCTACAAATGACTATTATTTATACTTGTGTGTTATTTTACAAAAATTAAGAAATGGGTAATTGTGTTCTCCTCAAAGTATCTTTTCCTGTGTTTAGCTTTATGCCTGTAAGATTCATACATGTTTGACATGAAGCTCAAGTTTATTTTCACACAACATAATACTTTATAATATGAAACTATGCATTAATTAATGATTGACCTGTTTTTAGTTCTCTGTTTCTACAAACAGGATTGGTATTAATGTCTGGTGTATGTGTGCAACTTTCTCTTGGGTGTAGATTTCTCAGTCATAAGAAAGTAGAAATATTAAAATGACACCCAAACTACTCTAGTGTTATAGAAATAGTGTTAAAGATGTGTTACATTTGTTTATGCTGTAGAACATTTGTTTAATGATTCAAAGATGTGTTGCATTATTTTACGTTTCATTTGTTTAAATCTGTGAAGCTGTGTTACTTTACCTGTCTAAAACACATGATTGGCCTAATAAAGAGCTGAATGGTCAATAGCTGGGCAGGAGAAAGAATAGGAGGGGCTAGCAGACGGAGAGAATAAACAGGAGGAGAAATCTGTAGAGATTGAGGAGCAAGATAAGGAGGAGAACTCCAGGGCCAGCCACCCAGCTACACAGCAAGACATGGAGTAAGAAGTAAAGAAAGGAACATAGAAATAGAGAAAGGTAAAAGCCAACAGGTAAAAGACAGGTGTGATAATTTAAGTCAGAAATAGGTTAATCCAAGGCTGGGCAATCATGAGTAAAGATAAGCCTCTGTGTGATTTATTTAGGAGCTGACTGGTGAGCCCTCAAAGAGCAAAAAGTAAAGAGTTAAAAAACAAAGAAACAAACAACTACATTCTAGAATGCACATGGGCTCATTTACAGCATCACTAGCCCTGTATCAGAACTACTGTTGGTCACAGGAGGCAGTTTGCAAAATGAACAAAGAAAACTACTTATTTTCTTTCTTCTTTTTATATTATTTTTTGTTCTATTCTCTCTTTCTTCTTTTTGTTCTGGTTGTTAATTCTAAAGATCATTACACTTGTTCTGTTGAATATTCTCTTATGCAGGCCTCCTGCTCTCTGAAACCCCATTTGCAAAGGTATTCTCTGAATTGTTAGGGAGACTTTAAAAATTTTCAGTTGACTTTTTGTTTTTCGTTAGTCAGTCTTGCTCTTTTTCAACAAGACTGATGGACTTGCCATCAGCGTGCTATGGGGACACTCCTCTTGAAAGATGGGGCTAAGCCATGCTCTAGGATGCACTGTCTCAGTGTGTGCAGAGGGTGCCTGCTCGTCTATGAACAGAGTGGTTTTGAAAAGCGTTGAAGATGAAATGACTGCAAGTTCAAAGTTACAAGCCTTCTCTCCATGTGAATAACCATTCCAAAATTCTATTTCTTTAGGTCACTCTTCACACAGTTGATATCAATCACACTCAAGCTCCAGTGCTGTGGCCACAGAACTATGATAATACAGGAAAAAAAATGCCGCTTAACGCATATGCACTTGACTTCTATAAGCATGGTTCCCTTGTGGGATTAGTACAGGACAATCGGTATGTTCTCTCATGATAATTGCAAGATATAGTTATCCCTGCCAAGAATATTAGATTTTCACTTCCAGACTGATGGCAAACATATTGACATAGTCTATACTATTTCTATTTCCAGTTTATCAGCAAAAATTTGACATTTAGGCCAACTCACTTAGCCTAAATATTCTAAATGTTTCTTTGTAAATATTCAAATATGTATTTATATTACAGTTCTATTTAGGCATCATTTGGTACTTTAAAAATGACAAATAACAATCTGGTATTGCTTAGAAAATATAAAGTATCTAGGTTGCATATCTGATTCTGACACAATTATTTTAGCTTGTTCCCAGGGAAGCCATTTCCGTAAGCATAAGCAGGACCAAACATTATTTATGTCACTCTACACATAATTGTTGTGGCCACAAAAGCTGGGCAGTCAAAAAGATAAACTGCCACTTAACACATTTGCACTTGACTTCTGTAAGCATGAATCTGTTGTAAAGTATGACCAGGTCAATAGGTATCTTCTTTCTTGATAATCCCAAGAAATAACTAGTTGTGCTAAGCATATTAGATATTCACTTCCGGGTAAATATTCTGGGAAATATCCCTGAGCAGGGAGATATTGGCCTAAGTGGCAAACACATACATCTAGAGACAAATAGACTAAGAAATTAAACATACAATTGACATAAAAATTTGATCAATCCTTATTAAATTAAGGCAAAACCTTTTGATAGTCCTCAAAAACCTGGAACATTCTTGTTTATTAAACTATTATCCGCTATTTATTATTGTGAATAAAGTCACTGTTGCATTAGAAGATAATATTTTTGTTTGTTTTTTAACAAAAATAATTGTGTAGGTACCATTATGACTATGCTGCTCTCCCCCACATTCTTGTAACCTTTTTCCCATTGTGCCCCTTAACCACAGCAAATCAGCCTCTCATTTTTGAGTGTTTGAATTTTGTTTTTCTTTCATTTGGGGACCCACTGAGAGCATGAGTATGCTGCACTGGGGACTCGCCAGTGACTACAATATTAAAGGAAAATGATTCTTTCTTCTTAAGCTCAGAGGGCTCTGTGCCTTCCTTGGGACACTAGTTGTCCTGTGAAGCTATCTCTCACCCATTACTGAATGCTAGTGGTCCCAATCTTGTGCAGAGCCTGTGATGGTAACCTTAGCTTCTGTGTTTCATGAGTCACACCAAGCCCAGAAGACAGGATGTCACAACATTCTTCTCACATCCAGATCTTAGTTCCTTTTGTCTCCTGTTCTGTGCTGCCCCGCCTGGGTGGCGTGACATAGATGTTCCTAATAGGTATGTGTGCTCAGCAGTCACTTATTCTAAGTACTTTAACAAACTGTGATTCACTCATTGTAACCAAAAAACAAAAACAAACCACCCCTTCCAAAACCAAAACAAGCAAACAAACAACACATACAAAAAGCCCAGCTTCTGTAATTATGACTAAGACAACCCTAATTTATGGCTGTAAACAATAATAGTAAATCATTTTGTGTCATTAATTTCAGTTTTTCTATTGTTTAGGATTCACGAAGGGGAAGCTTACCGCTTGTTGAAAGACTTTTGCCTTACTATTAAATCTATCAGGTATGTTACATGTTTAAATATTTATTTCCTAGTTTTCAGAGATTTAATTGTAATTTAAAAATGTTGAGACTCTTTTTCATGATCTAGGTATGTAAAAGTGTCATAGAGCCTGTTACATATCATGCATTTTAACTTCTCAAAGAGTTTATAGAATTCCCCTTCCCTCAGCCTCTTGGTTATGTTCTGTAATATCATCAATTCAATAATATTTTGGAGGTTAAGATCCACCCAGAGAGTCTCAGGTTCAGGCAATACACATTTAACAGAAAACTATTCCAGACCATCACTGATCCTAGATCCTAATATTCTCAGTAATACCAATTGCAAATTCATGTCAAGTACCAGATGTTTCTGAGGTACCTTCAGGTCTCCAGGTTATAGCATGTGCTTGCTCTTGAATCTCTCGCTACAACCTATATTTTTCTTCAGGAATTTTTGACTGTCAATGCCTAGTCTTTTCTTGTTTTGATCTGCAGCAAAGCCCAGGTAGTCACAAGTAATATCAGACTATATGTGACTTCCCAATCCTTAGGTTCCATTGGCCATATACTGTCACCTAGTTAAATGACTATCATCCTATCCCATCAAATCTAAATGATTTTTCAGCACTTAATAGTGGTTCTTTATTTTGTTCCACATATATTCAAATGACCATAAATTTCATCATTATTGCATACTTAATAAACAATTCTTTTTTATTTCCTTGATGAGAACTTCATTAGGCATATGTGGGGGTTTTATTTATTTTTTATTTATTTTTTAACCTCATACTGTTTGGCCCTTGTCTCAAGCACATTACTAGCTAGATCTTTCATCTTACTTCAACCCAATTCTAGTATTCTACCTGCCACATGGCCCAGCCCTTGGCTCATCTGGATTCCTTACATGTCTCTTGGGGGGTCAGATGGAGACTGACTAATTCCACCCTCCTTCTACCTGTCTGTCCTCTGATCCTCCACCCACTTCTACGGTGCTCCATATAGGCCAAAACAGCTCCTTTATTTACAGCATACAGAGAACATTTCCACCACACTTCCTCTTTTCTGTCTAATCAAAAAGGAAGGTTTCAATTTCCATATAGCAAAATTATAACAGAACAGCTCTCAAGCAAGAATTACAGTCACAATATCTAGTCTATTTGTAATTAACAAACTTAAAGAAAATATTCTATTATCTACCTTATTCTTGTGAGTTTCATATCTAATATACCTTTTAAACTAAAAAGAACTATACCTATAATTATTAAACCTTCAACCACATCAAAGACCACAGAAGGATATATTACCCAAATAAACAGGAAGTGCAAACAAATTTCAAAGTCTAGAAAATGACAGAGATGACACCTGTCTGCCTGGACAGTCTCCCAAAGTTCCTTTATAATGTTGGGGCATCCAACTTCAGCCTATAGGCCCAAAGTCTCTGGCATACCTTTCAGTGATGCAGGAAATCTGTCACAGTCCATCAGTCACTTCTCATATGTCCTGAAAGATGCCTGGAAATTTTTTCTGTAAGACAGGAACCTATACACCTCAAGCTAGGAATGAATTAACAAACTGTGGTACATTTATATACACAAAGTGGATTTGAGACATACAAGAGCAGAAGAGAGTAACTTTGTCCATCTATAGCAGTGGTTCTCAGTCTTCCTAATGCTGCAACCCTTTAATGGTCTTCCTCCTGTTCTGGTGTCCCTAACCTATAAAATTATTTCATTGTTACATTATTACTGAAATTTTGATACTGTATGAATCATAATGTAAATATCTGATATGCAGGTTACATGATATGTGACCTCCAAAAGATCTGATATGTGACCTCCACTGATTTATATCATCTCTAGGCAAGGTGGCACATAGTTACCCAAGATATAATCTTAATAGCAATCCAGAAGCCTCTAGAGATACTAGAGCTGTCCAAAGCCAGACCAAAACCAAAACAAAACAAAAAAAATCTTCAATTCATTCATCTAACCAGTGTGGATATGTTCATTGGTTTGAAACACTTTCAAACATCCAGGTACAAGAATTGTTAAATCTATTCCCACTCTTTTGGGAAAAAATAAACCTTAGCTATTCTTCTGTTGCTGTGATAAAGTACCATGAACAAGGCAAGCTATAGAAGAAAGCAGTTATTTTGGTTTATAGTTCCAGAGAAATCTGAATCTGTTTCAAGAAGATAATTCAGTGTTACAGTTTAGAATTTTGGCTGCATATTTTGAGCATTGTGGAAACAGAGCAATAATAGTGAGTGTGTCAGAGATGTACAGTTTGTATATGTAGTAGACATGTGTTAGATTGTCTCAAAGTCTGTATCAGTAAGGGCAATCAGAAATAAAGTTAGGAATTAAGGAAACAAAGGTAATGATTCAGAATATTAATTTGACAAATATTGACAATTGAGACATTAATACTGAGATTTATATAGTGGATCAAGTTTACCAAAGTTTATATTTTTGTCAATGACTATCTGTCTTTCTCTCTCATGCACACACACACACACACACACACACACACACACACACACACACACACACACTACAGAGTGAAAATTACATTAATGGGGAAGTAAAAAACACTGAGTTAGAATTTATATATGCTGTGGATATCAGAAGACATCATTTGGATCTACATCTGTGGATATCAAAGAACATCATCACAATGACAATTCTCTAACTCAGGAGAAATAAATTAATGTTGCAACTGTAGATTTTATTTTTGGTGGTAGACAGATCTCTAGCAGGGACAAAACACTAGACAATGAAAGGCAAATATGAAGTCAGATCCTGTTTGATTTCAGCCAAGGCTGCTCCCTATGAACTTTTTGTTTCTTCTCTTTTTCTTCATTCCTATGCACGAGTTTCTTAATGCTGATGTAAAAAAATTGTCACTTGATGATATAAACCTAAATAAATGTAACATCTTACTGTTCTGGAGGTAAAAAGTAAAAAGTGTATTCCACTGGGTAAAATTAGGTGCCTGCACACTCTGGGGAAATTTTTGACTGTTTTCCAACTTTTTGAGGTTGCCTGCATCTTTGACTCACCATTTCTGTCTTTGAGGCCAGGGATGTTCAGCAGAGAAAGCTGAAGCTGCAGACTAAGTGTCCACATTTCACTCCTCTGATATCAGCTCTCTCCTACTTCACACTCATGGGCACTTCTGAGAATTCCATTAGTTCTACCTGGAGAATTCAGAATAACTACCTGAATTCAAGATTACCCATCATTTGTGGCTTCATCTGTGATGGTAATTCCCCTTTGCCATGAAGCCTAACATGATTCTAGGTTTCTGGGATTTAAGTGAGGGCATCTGAATTAGATGAGGATCATTGTCATACTTAACACATCACACTTTCATATTTTCCTCACCTATCTAGAAAGAAAGGAAGCTTTTCTTTTCCATGGTGGATTACAGTACATTTTGGACACAGCAGCAAAAAAAAAAAAAAAAAAAAGAAAGAAAGAAAAAAAAATAAAGAACAAAATATGTCCATGATATATGTAGAGAAAAGAAATTAGTGCTATATTACCTAAGGGAGCAAGGATCAAATTCCATAGAAATTGGTAGCCTTTCATTTACCATTTGGTAATAAAGGTACCACATGGAACACCTTATTTTCATATTTATTTCTTTTCTGTATACATACTATTTGCTTAATAATGTTGTTTCTTATCAATATTAGTTATATTTTGCTAATTCTATCTCATTCTTTATAGGCAGTTTTTTAAATATATTCTTTGTTGTCACTTAGTTGACTGACAGTATATATGTGCATCCTTCTATTTGTAGTGTCTCCTTGCGTGAACTGTGTGAAAATGAAGAAGACAATGTTGTTTTAGCATTTGAACAGTTGTCCGAGTCTTTTCATGAAAAGTTCGAAAAAGTGTGAAAAGAAAAACTATAAAAACTACCTAACTTATTACCATAGAATTCAAGTTATATATTTTTTATTCTTATGTCTGGATCAGAAAATCATACACAAGGAAATGGACTGATCAAGCAGTTTGGAGTTAAAGAGTTGCCATTGCACTTGCTGCGCTTGGCTCTTCACATCCTTGACCATCCTACTTGGTGTGCCCAAGTCTTGGTTTCTTTAAATGATTGACTAAAAATGCTTTAGTCTCTAAATTATTGGGATTGAATGAGAAAATGCAGGATTTTGCAAATGCATACACACACATATTTGAAGTCTTATTTTATATTGTGAGATTCAAACAAATACTTCATTTTTTTACTGTTAATATATGTAAAAGGTTTATTGAAACTATAAAGGAAATGCTTGTGGTATCATGAAAGTGTAATATATTCTTCTCAATCAACATAAAGGGATTGTACTGCTTAGATAGTTAGCTATTGAAGTAGTACATCTTAGTAAGTAAGTTACTTGTAAAAACAATAAATGTTTCATCTGATTTTTGTGATGCTTTAAAAGAAAACATGTAGCTAATGCCTTGCTTCATTTTAGTTGTATATACACGACTGTTGAAATAATGACTTTATTATTTGTGTGAAATATATTTATGTATTTACTTGCACACTACCATTCATTCTGTATAATTATTTACACATAATCATTTTGTAATTGAGGCCCTAGCCTCAATTCTCAGCTCTAAACTCTATTTGAAACCCTCAGTTTGAATTTAGAGCATTGAATCTTCACAATAAAGAATGAGTCTCTTCTACCAGTCGGGTCTCCCATGTAACAATGCTCCTTTTGGTGTCACTATAAGCAGATTTCACTGGCCTGAAAAACAGTTATGGTACATTTATTTCTAAAGCAGAACAATTATTTGAAATGATGCACCAATTCTTGAGGAATGTTAGGAATCTCTACCTTGATGGTAGTGGTTGGGGGATGCAGTTTAAACTATTTCATTCTTTAAAGGCTACAGAAATGCTATAAACCAAGACATTTAGAAAAATAGGATTGTGCCTAGCATCTCCTAATTGTCAACTAATGGAATGTTACATAATGTGAAATTTATTGTCATGTTAGTTTTAATTTAATGCTTGTACTTAAGAGTCCAGATGGGAGATGAAGATTTCCCCCATCCTTATATATTAGTTTATAAACTAATCTGGCTTCTAGATTTTTAGAAGAGTGAAGTCATTTTTGCCATCTGGAATCTTCTTAAAAGTGCAAAATTATATGTAACATCTTTGAGGTGAGTCCCCTGAGAGTGGGAGAGGACTGTTTCTTTGATCTTTAGCTAAATCTAAAAGTAAGAAGCAACAATTTCTCAAGAGTTAGTTTAGGAGAAATATAGCAGCAAAAAGGTGGAGCTCAGAAATCCCACAAAAAAAAGAAACTATGAATTGGCCAGGTATTTTCCTACAAAACTTTAGAACTAGGTAGAGCTTATGATGATACCCTATACTCCAGAGAAGAGAAAAACCAGACAATAAAAGAAACAAGTATCCTGAATCATGATGCTTGTTCTCCCAAACTGGCAGGTTTCACATATGGAAAAATGTCCCAGACTTAAGTGGGTTCAACATTGGAGAAAGTGAGTTCAAGGTAGACATGCTTTTCCCTTGTTTCCTGGGTCACTTTGCATACAGTTCACTCCTACCACTGTCCACAGAAGCAGAACAAGGGTCTGGATTTTTTCAAGCAAATAAAGTTTGGGATATGACTCTAAAAGCAACAAGAGCTGAACAAACACTTGAACAGAAAAGATATCCCAAACAATCATAGAAAAAAAAAAAACAATTGACATCAATAAACTTTTGTCAAATGTGTATAGATACATGAAAAATTACTCAACCCCAGTAATAACTGAGAAAATGCAAATTAGAAATAACACTGAATTGTATCACCTCAACTGACTATGTCAGATAAGATGAAGACTGTGAGCATTTCAAAAAAAAAAGAGGGAACTCATGAAGTTTTGGTGGGAATGTAAATTAGTTCAAATATTTGGAAAAACAACATGCATGTTCCTCAATAGACTCATCTTCAGATTCCACTACTGTACCTTTAGGCTGCTTGTAGCATTTCTTACAATAAGCCAGATGGAGAGTACAATTAAGGGTTGGGTAAATGAGTAGTTATGAAATATATATTTATGTATATATGTATATATCTATGTATAATAGAATGCTATCCAGCCACCAAAATGTAAAATTACATCAATAGAATGACTATGACTAGACCTGGAGGACAGTATGTTAAATGAAATAAGCCATGTGCACAAAGGCAATGCATGCAGAAGTAGAAAATGTTGGGGAAGTAAAGAGTAAAGTAATGGTGATGAGAGCTGGAAGTCAAGTTGAGAATAGATGGAGCAAGTAGAAGAGAACAATTGCTTGGAGAAATACCCTGTAATGCCCTATAGTACAGTAAGATTACTGATTGGTATCAATTAGACATTTCAAAATAGCAAATAGGATGTTAAATTTTTCAGCCATAAAGAAATGCTAAATATTTGATGATGGACATAACAGTTGCCCCAATCTGATTTGATACATTGCAGTGAAATATCACCTTGTATTTCTTCCTTAAAGAAATAATAATAATTATAAAAAACACTCAAAACATCAGTGGATTTTCTTTTTCTAAAAGTATAGTTATATTTATTTCATGAGTATGATTGCTTGTCTGTCTGCAAGTTTGTATGTGTACCACATGTATGACAAGTGTCTACAGAGGCTAAAAATGGGTCATCCTCCATGACTGGCGTTATAGTTTTGAAGCATCATAAAGGTATTGGGACCCAGATACTATCTGCTAGGGTAGCAAGTACTTTAAGCCACTGAACCAATGCTCCAACCCCATTCAAGGACATTTATTTTACAAATACACTAAAAAAAATCTACAAAATTCTATTCATATTTGTAGTGGGATTATCCTCAATCAACATTATTATTATTATCCTCAATCAACATTATAATTATTATTATTATTATTATTAACAAAGAAGTCACACTTTCTAACCTTGTATATCCTTATTCAAGGTCCCTACCCTCTCCCACCACATTAGGTTATTCTCTCTTCTCCACAACTCCCCATCCCCTGCCTGGGCAGGCAGCAGGCAGTCCCAAGGTCCTACTGTCCCAATATTGCTTAGTTCAGTCTCCACTCCTGGCAGATACAGTTTTCACTCCCCTCTCTCAAGAGTGAGTCAGTGTTCCTCTAGGGGGAGTGGGATCCAAGGAATCAGTCCAGGGTGTATCTGATCCACAGCTGTTCAGTAGTTGTGGTTTTGCACGTTGGGCATGCTTTGCTTTTTTTGTTTGTTTGTTTAGAGTCCACTAATGAGTGAGTACATCCCCTGCTTATCTTTCTGTGATACCTCACTCAGGAGAATATTCTCCAAATCCATCCATTTGCCTACAAATTTTAGGATATCATTTTTTCTTACCACTGAGTAGTACTCCATTGTGTAGATGGACCACAGTTTGTTAATCCATTCTTCAGTTGAGGGACATCTAGGTTGTTTCCAGGTTCTTGCTATTACAAATAATGCTGCTATGAACATAGTTGAGCTAATGCCTTTGGAGTATGACTGTGCATCATTAGGGTATACCCCCAGAAGTGGTATTACTGGGTCCTTGGGGAGATTGATTCTCAATTTTCTGAGAAACCACCATACTGCGTTCCAAAGTGGCTGAACAAGCTTACACCCCCACCAGCAATGGAGTAGTGTTCCCCTTGCTCTGCATCCTCTCCAGCATAGGCTGTCCTCTGTGTCTTTTATCTTAGCCAATCTAACAGGTGTCAGACAGTATCTCAAAGTTGTTTTGATTTGCATTTCTCCGATGGCTAAAGATGATGAGCACTTTTTCAGGTACCTTTCAGCCATTCATAATTCCTCTGCTGAGAATTCCCTTTTTAGATCTGAACCCCATTTATTGATTGGGTTATTCAAGGTTTTGGGCTCTAGATTCTTGAGTTCTTTATAGATCTTAGAGATCAGTCCTCTATCACTTGTAGGGTTGGTGAAAATCTTTTCCCATTCTGTAGGCTGTTGTTTTGTCCTATTGACAGTGTCCTTGGCTTTACAGAAGCTTCTTAGCGTCAGGAGATTCCACTTATTGATTGTTGGTCTTAGTGTCTGTGCCACTGGTGTTATATTTAGGAAGTGGTCGCCTGTGCCAATTCATAGAAGTGTATTTCCCACTTTCTTTTCTATCAAGTTCAAAGTGGCTGGGTTTATGTTGAGGTCTTTGATCCACTTGGATTTGAGTTTTCTGCAGGGTGACAGGCTTGGATCTATTTGCATTTTTCTATACACTTCCATCCAGCTATGCCAGCACAATTTGTTAAATATACTATCTTTTTTCCATTGAATATTTGGGCCTCTTTGTCAAAGATCAGGTGTTCATAGGTTTTTGGGTTAATGTCTGGATCTTCAATTCTATTCCATTGATCCATGAGTCTGTTTTTATGCCAGTACCAGGCTGTTTTTATTACTGTAGCTCTATAGTATAGCTTGAAGTCAGGGATGGTGATGCCTCCTGAGGTTCTTTTGTTGAGTAAAATTGTTTTGGCAGTCTTGGCTTTCCTATTATTCCAAGTGAAATTGAGTATTGTTCTTTCAAGGTCCAAAAAATATTGTGTTGGGATTTTGATGGGCAGTGCATTGAATGTGTAGATTGCTTTTGGTAGAATTGCCATTTTTACTCTGTTGATCCTACCTATCCAGGAACATGGGAGAGCTTTCCATTTTCTGATATCTTCTTCAATTTCTTTCTTCAGTGATTTAAATTTTTTGTCAAGTAGGTCTGTTACTTCTTTGGTTATAGTTACTCCAAGGTATTTAATATTATTTGCTGCAATAATGAAGGATAATGTTTCCCTTATTTCTTTTTCAGCTCTTCTATCTTTAGTGTATAGAAGGGCTACTGATTTCTTTGAGTTTATCTTGTATCCTGCTACATTGCTGAAGGTGTTTATTAGTGGTAGCTGTTCCTTAGAAGAATTTTGTGGGTCACTTATGTATACAATCATATCATCTGCAAATAGAGATAGTTTCACTTCTTCTTTTCCAATTTGTATCCCCTTAATCTCCTTTTGTTCTCTTATTGCTTTAGCTAAAACTTCGAGAACTATATTGAATAGATAAGGGGAGAGAGGACATCCTTGTCTAGTTCCTGACTTTAGTGGGATTGCTTTGAATTTTTCTCCATTAAGTTTGATACTGGCTGTCAGCTTCTTGTAAATCGCCTTTATTATATTTAGGTATTCTCCCTTTATTCCTGATCTCTCCAGGGCTTTAATCATAAAGGAGTGTTGGATTTTGTCAAAGGGTTTTTCAGCATCTAAGGATATGATCATGTGGTTTTGTTCCTTTAATTTGTTTATATCAAGGATAATGTTTATGGTTTTTCATATGTTAAACCAGCCCTGCATTTCTGCTATGAAGCCTACTTAGTCATGGTGGATGATATTTTTTATACATTGTTGTATACGATTTGCTAAAATTTTGTTGAGAATTTTAGCATCAATACTTATGAGGGAAATTGGTCTGTAATTCTCCTTCTTTGCTGTGTCTTTGAGTGGCTTGGGTATTAGGGTAATTGTGGCCTCATAGAAGGAATTTGGCAATATTCCTTCAGTTTCTACTGTGTGAAATAGTTTGAGGAGTAACAGTAGTAATTCTTATTTGAATGTCTGGTAGAATTCAGCACTGAAACCATCTGGACCAGGGCTTTTATTTTTGGGGAGGCTTTTAATGACAGCTGCAATTTCCTTAAAGGTTATAGGCCTGTTTAGGTAACTAATATGATCTTCATTTAATTTTGGTAGATGGCACCTCTCCAGAAGGCTGTTCATTTCATTGAGGTTTTCCATTTTTGTGGAATACAGATTTTCAAAGTATGATCTGATAATTCTCTGTATTTCCTGGGGGTCTGTTGTTATGTCCCCCTTTTCATTTCTGATTTTGTTGATTTGAACACTCTCTCTCTGTTTTTTGATTAATTTGGCTAAGGGCTTATCTATCTTGTTAACTTTCTCAAAGAACCAACTCTTAGATTCATTGATTCTTTGTATTGTTCCTTTCGTTTCAGTTGTATTGATTTCAGCTCTATGTTTGATTATTTCCTGCCATCTACTCCTTCTAGGTGAGTTCGCTTCTGATTGTTCTAAGGCTTTCAGCTGAGCTGTTTGGTCTCTAGTGTGAGATTTCTCTAGGTTTTTCATGTAGGCATCTAGAGCTATGAATTTTCCTATTAAGACTGCTTTCATTGTGTCCCACAAGTTTGGATATGTTGTGGATTCATTTTCATTAAATTCTTGGAAGACTTTGATTTCTTTCTTAATTTCTTCCTTAACCCAGAGATGGTTCAGCTGAGTGATGTTTAGTTTCCATGAGTTGGTAGGCTTTCTTTGATGTTGTTGAACTCTAACTTTAGGCCTTGGTGGTCCGATATTTACAAGGGATTATTTTCATTTTTTTGTATCTATTGATATTTGCTTTATGACCAATTATGTGGTCAATTTTGGAGAAAGTTCCATGAGGAGCTGAGAAATATGCATATTCCTTTGCATTTGGGTGGAAGCTACTGTAGATATCTATTAAATCTATTTGCATAATAACCTCTTTTAGGCTCCTTATTTCTCTGTTGAGTCTCTGTCTAGTCGACCTATCCAGGGTTGAAAGTGGGGTATTGAAGTCTCCCACTATTAGGGTGTAGGAATTGATGTGGAATTCGAACTTTAACAGTGTATCTTTTACATAGGTAGGTGCCCGTATATTAGGGGCATAAATATTCAGGATTGAAATTTCCTCCTGACCAATTTTTCCTGTGATGAATAAGTAATGATCATCTTGGTCCCTTTTAATTGCTTTAAAGTCTATTTTGTTACAAATTAGGATGGCAACCTGCACTTGTTTCTTAGGACCATTTGACTGGAAAATCTTTTCCCAATCCTTTACTCTAAGCCTGTGTTTGTCTTTGTGGTTTAGGTGTGTTTCTTGTAGGCAAAAGAGGGATGGCTTCTGTTGTTGTATCCATCTTGTTAGTGTGTGACGTTTTATAGGAGAGTTGAGTCCATTGATATTAAGGCATATTAGTGACCACTGATTGATATTTCCTGTCATTTTTTTGGTGGTAACTAGTTTGTATTTCCTTTTTCTGGAGTATTCTTTTGCGGAATTATTGATTGTTTTTGGTTTCATGGGTGCATCTGCGATCCTTAGGTTGGAGTTTTCCCTCTAATACTCTCTGTAGTGCTGGATTGGTAGATAGATATTGTTTCAGTCTGACTTTGTCGTGAAATATATTGTTTACTCCGTCTATGGTGATTGATAATTTCGTAGGGTATTGTATTCTAGTTTGGCAGCCATGTACTTTTAGTGTCTGTATAACTTCTGACCAAGCCCTTCTAGCTTTCATCGTTTCCATTGAATAGGCAGGTGTTGTTCTGATGGGTCTGCCTTTATATGTGAATTGGCCCTTTTCTTTTGCAGCTCTTAAAATTTTTTCTTTGTTCTGTATGTTTTGTGGCTTGATTACAATGTTGCGCGCTGACTTTTTTAGGAGGTCATATCTATTTGGTATTCTGTAAGCTTCTTGTATCTTTATAGGCATTTCTTTCTTCAGGTTAGGGAAGTTTTCTTCTATGATTTTATCGAAAACATTATCTGTGCCTTTGAGCTGGTATTCTTCTCCTTCTTCTATTCCTATTATTCTCAAATTAGGTCTTTTCATGGTATCCCAGATTTCCTGAACATTTTGAGTTATGGCTTTTTTGGTTTTAGTATTTTCTTTGATTGATATATCTATTTGAGCTACTGAGTCTTCCACTTCACAGATTTTATCTTCCATCTCTTGAACTCTGTTTGTTATGCTTGTATCTGTGGTTCCAGCTTTTTTCTTCAGGTTTTCTATTTCCATCTTTGCCTCATTTTGTGCCTTTTTTATTGCTTCTATTTCAGCTTTTAGTTCCTGGCATGTTTCTTTCATAAATTTGTTCATCTCTTTCAATTTTTTATTTGTATTTTCTTCTATTTCTTTAAGGCTATTATTCATATCTTCTTTGCAATCTTTGATGAACATCATAAAGTAATTTTTGGTGTTGCTTCCTTCTGTTTCCTCTTCATTGCTCAGTTCAGGTCTTGTAGTTGTAGGACCGCCAATTTCTTCTGGAGTTATCTTGTTGTTCTTTACATTATTATATATATTTTTGCACTGGCGTCTGCCCATGGCTTCAGTGGTTCACGATTAGGTGTCTCCTAGTCATTTGTGGCGCTCGGGTTTGTATGTATCCTGTCACCTCTGAATAAAAGGTCTGCTCAATCTCTACCTTGTCTCTGGGCAGCGGACTGGATTTCAAGTCTTCAATCCTTCTCTGATTGATCAGTTGTAGGAAGGTGGCCGTGCAAATTTCCTCAGCAGCAGCTGGGGGGACCCTGGCAGACCGAGTTTATCTCAGTCTGCTACAGAGTGTTTGGGGATAAGCTCCACAGACAGCCCCTGGTCCCGGAGCTGGAACCTGACAGGAACACTTAATCAACGTTTTTATTAAACTAATAGGTGGTACAATTATTTACAATGTTATAGAACACAATTCCACTACACATATTAGCTACAAAATCTAAAATAACTAGCAATAAATTTATTTATTTATTGATGAAAAACCATCTATAAAAGAGATTGTAATATGTACAATTAAGTGGAAAGTTATCCCATGCTGATATATTAAAATAACTATTTTTAAAATGTTAAAGATATGCAAGTTAATCTACAGATTACATGCAATACTTATGAATAAAAATCCTAAAAATTAAACTTAGTATTCATATGGAATTCCAAAATTTTAATTAGCCAACTCAGTTTTTTTTTATGCATTTAAGTAGTGATACACTTTATTCAGCAAGGCTGCACCCCCTAACAGTTCCATAACCTTCTGAAATAGCTCTATCAGATAGTGACCAAGTGTTCAAACTTATGAGCCACATTTAAGCCAAAATAAGCACTTTACAATTCTAACTAGTAGAAGTTGTTTGACATGAAAGTCAGTCACAAGAAAAATTTTATCATAAAAGTAGGTTCATAACCAGATGGTTGAGTGAGAAGAGCAATAAAGAGAGAGGAAAAAAGATGGATATCTTGATAGAGGAAGCCAATGTGGGGCTGGAAAGAGACTGGGAAAACCCCCAAGAACTCACAGGATGTCCCTGGATAGGTCCCCAACCAATAATGGAAGGGATGCCTAAACAAGACTTCCCCTGTAATCAAATGAATAACCACCCTAAGTGGCATCACAGAGCCTACACCCAACAATGAATGGAGGTGGAAGCAGAGGTTCATGGATGAGCACTGGTCAGAGCTCCCCTTACAGCTGGAGAGTAGGGGAAAAAGATCTGTATGAGCAACGAGATAGGGAGTATGAGGAGGAGTCCTTCAGAGATGGCTGCCTGGACCTCTGGAGAGCACACTGAATCAAGAACAATGCCTAGGGAAGCATAGGACAAAGAGCTAGGCCCTCCATGGGTAGGCAACTGTTGATTAGCATGGGCAGTATATAGAGCATTGAGGAGTGGGTTTAGACTGTATTCCTGTAAGTGAGCTGGCACCTTGAAGCCCATAGCCAACTCAATTTTAAGCTTAAAGAGAACAGTGTAGGCTGGGAGATTGGTAATGTTGATAAAATGTTTACCGTGCAAGCATGAGGACTTGATTTGATCTTCCAAAAGCAACATCAAAAACCCTAACATGGAGGTCCCTACACAGTGCTGGGGTAGTAGAGGAAGATAGCAGGTACTAGAAGGTCAGTCAATCTAGCTGAACTAGAGTTCCAGCATCAGCAAGAAACCCTGTTGCCAAATAATGTGGAAAGCAACTGAGGAAAAAACAACTGGTATTGACTTCTGGCCTCTATATGCTTGTATGTTTACATGCACTTGCAAACACAGATGCATGCACATACACATACACACAAGAACAAACCCCAAGGCATCATACTTCCTGATTTGAATCTGTTCTACAAAGCTGTAGCATGGAGAGCAGTATGTTACAGGCCTACAAACAGAAGAATGTACAGATAGAACATAGACAGCTCAGAAATAAGCCCTCATATTTATGGTTAACCAATTCTCAACAAAGTTGCTAGACATCTACTTTGTGTAGAAGACACTGGTTTCATTAGAACATATTGGGGAAACAGTACTCAAATGCAAAAGCTTGAAGTTGCACTGGTGTCTTTCACAAAGTCAAAAATCAACTCAATGTGGATTAAAAAGGGAACCTAGGAAGTCACTAATCACCATGGAAATTCCATTCAAAACCATACAGGGTTAGATCCTCTTACAAATTAAGAGAGAGTAGATATCGGTGAAGATAAACTATTATGACCTGTATCTACTATGAAGATGTTGTGCTAAAACCCATCACTTTATATTCTAAGTTAAAATTTTAATTTAAAAAGATGGAAATAGGA
Source organism: Sigmodon hispidus (assembly GCA_004025045.1). Taxonomy (NCBI): domain Eukaryota; kingdom Metazoa; phylum Chordata; class Mammalia; order Rodentia; family Cricetidae; genus Sigmodon; species Sigmodon hispidus. The sequence goes on from PVIH01005195.1 coordinate 26,987, forward strand.
ATATTCTATTATGTTTAATCACATACTTTTACTGATATTTAGAAAATAAATTCTTTTCTTATTTTGAAGCTCTAACTTTTTCTGTATAATCATCTTGTTTCTCATTCTAGGACTTGTTTTCCAATATTCAAGGAGATTTAGACAAAACTTTGTTTTCCTGCATTGGATGACTTTTTCTTTTATTTTTACTATTAAAGCATATTTACCAGTCTATAAGTTGCCATAGAAATGAGAGGCAATGAGCTGAAGAGTGATAGACAAGTAGTCTAAACGTCTTCTCTGACCTCTGTCTGTGCTGAGATGCTTGCATACATAGAACACACACACACACACACACACACACACACACACACACACACACCCTCTCTCTCTTACATATACATATTATCTCATACATACTCTCTCTTTCAAACACAATGTTCTCTTACACCCCCTCTGACATACACATTTATTCTCTTTCTCTCACGTACACACAACAACCCATTTTCTCTGTCCTTCTCACACACACACACACACACACACACTCTCACAAAAATAAACTCACTCAACTTTGAAGTTTTTGATGCTGATTTTAAAACATGAAGATAAAAATCATTGAGAAATCCCAATAGTGGCTGAGGTTCCCTTTTCTTCACATGTTCTCCAGCATTTTTGTTAGTTGCTTTGTTGATCTTTGCCATTCTGTGTGATAAGATGACATCTCAAAGTTATTTTTATTTTTATTTCACTAATTGCTATTGATGATGATGATAAATTGAGATATTTCTTGACCATTTTATTTCCTCTTTTGAGAACTTTCTGTTTAGATCCCAAGCCCAATTTTTGACTGTGCAGTTTATTTTTTGTTTTTGTTCAACTTTTTTTCCTTTTATCTATCTATTTATTTATTTATTTCAAAGAAGTCACACTTTCTATCCTTGTATATCCTTACTCAAGGTCCCTTCCCCCTCCTGCCACATCAGGTCATTCTTTCTTCTCCACAACTCCCCATCCCCTCCCTGTGCAGGCAGCAGACAGTCCCATGGTCCCACTGCTCCAATATTGCTTAGTTCAGTCTCCACTCCTGGCAGATCCAGCTTTCTCCCCCACCCCTCAAGAGTGAGTCAAGTTGTTCAACTTTTTAAAATAATTTATATATTTCAGGTATTAATCCTCTATAAGAAGGATAGCTAGCAAAAATTCTCTTATTCTGTGGGGTTTTTTTTGTTCACTGATTCTTTTTAGTTATAGCTTTTTAGGTTGATGCAATCTCACTTGGCTCCATTCCTAGGTAAATGGGGTACTATTCAGAAAGTCATTTCCAACATTTATGTATAATCCTGTCTATAATTTCTTCTGGTAGTTTCAGGTTTTACATGTAGGTCTTTGAGCCACTTGACATTAGGTTTTATGCAAGGCGATGGATAATTTCAGTCTTCTACAAGTGGACATCCAGTTTTCCCAGAACCATTTGTTGAAGATGCTATCTTGCCTTTAATGTATATTTTTGGCATCTTTGTTGAATATTAAATGACTATAGTTATGTGTACCCATGTTTGGATCTTTGGTTTTATTTAATTTGTTCCCATGTCTGTTTTTGTGTCTGCATCATATTTTCCTTTATTACTATCGCTCTATAATATGTCTTGAAGTCTAGAATGTTAGTCCCCCAACACTGTACTTTTTGTTAAGGGATGCTTTAGGTACTCAGAATCCACTGTAGATCCATGTGAATTTTAGGATAGTTTTTCTATTACCGTGATAAATGCAATTCAAATTTTCACTGGAATTGCATTCAACCTGCAAAGGGCTTTTGGTAGAATGGTCATTTTCACAACGTTAATTCTACCAATCAAAAGCATGCAGTGTCTTTGTGTCTTTTAATTTTCTAGTGTTTCATACCTC
>PVIH01005195.1:28970-127817 GCA_004025045.1 Sigmodon hispidus
TTTTTTTTTTTTTTTTTTTTTTTTTTTTTTTTTTTTTTTTTTTATATTTTTTTTTTTTTATTTTTTTTTTTTTTTTTTTTTTTTTTTTTTTTTTTTTTTTTTTTTTTTTTTTTTTTTTTTCTTTTTTTCTTGAAGCTACCGTGAATGGAAGTGTATCCATGATCTCTTTCTCTGTATGTTTGTTGGATGTACATAAAAAATTCTTTCTGGGTATAGTATAAAAACTTTGAGAAAAAAATAGGCAGTACCATATAAGATATGGGTCTAGGACAGGACTTTCCAAATAGGACACCATTTCCCAGGAATTGAGGCCAACCATCAACAAGTTGGACTTCAGAAACCTAAAATGCTTCTACACAAATGCTAAAGAACACAGTCAACTTAGTGGAGAGAAAGGCCAAGTTGATTACAAGCTAGAAATCAGTTTGAAGAATCCCAAAATCTAAAAATAAATCTTCAATCTGACCTAGTTTTTCTGCTTCTCAGTATATGCCCTAAAAATTAAACATTGAACTCCGCAGTTACAGTCATGTTCATTACTGCACTGTTCTCAATAGCTAGGAAATGGAAACAACCTAAATGCTTTTCAACTGATGTATAGACAAAGAAAATCTGTATATATTTATTATTAAATATTAGCCAGCTTTACAGAAACTGAAATTATGCAATTTTAAGATAAATATATGCAATTATAAAAAAATCATATTTTTGAAATAGCCCAGGCTGATAAAGACAAAGTTCATCTGTTGTTTCTACCTTCAAATCTTCATACACAAGTGTAGACACCCTTACTAAAGAAATATCTCTTTGCAACAGAGACTATTAGAGAAAACCACAACCTAAAAACTGAATGGCATAAATGATCATGTGGTCCATAGCTTCAACTGATATATGTATAACACAACTTCTGCATCTAAGGCTCTGGGATCATTACAGAAATGGACAGATTTTTAAGAGCCAGAGGATCAGGAAGTTTGCTGTGAGATTGTGTCTCCTAGAAATGTCAGAAACTGAGGTTGTGAAGTCCCATTAAAATGCCTGTCTAAAGGGATCTGAACAAGGAGAACACCAATGGACCTGCTAACCTGGAAGCGGAAAATATCATGAGAACACAGCCCTAAATAAAGATTGTAGACAATTAATTAATTTTGAGAGCAGTAGAAACAAGCTTTCCCTGGGAAGATCCCGATTGGCCAGTCAATTCCAAGTTCATGTATCTACAAGGAACATCATATGGACTGAGCAGATTGTATTGATATATTTAGAAATATATCACACACACACACACACACACACACACACACACACACACACACACACACACACACCAACAATTAGGAAAAAGAGGCCATGAGTCTGAGAGACAGCAAAGAGACCTCCTGTGTCATGATACAAATGTGTTCAGTCTTCCTCCAAAAATCAAAGAAAGAACCTTTTAAAAACTATCCTAATTATCTTTACTGGAGCGGCATTTGGACAATCAAGCCATACACAGAGATTCATGTGACCCCTGACTTTTCCTCCAAATCTCTTGAACAACTAAATAATCCAGTAAGAATACCTCTTGGTATGCTTTATTTTAACTACTTGCATTCACAAGCTGTTCTAGGACCTCACTTCAGCTTAATTGTGTTTGTTCTATAGTCCAGGCAATTCCCATGAGGGTGGGCACACACTGAGGGTAGGTACATACTTCAGTTTTATAGACATCAGATTGATACTACCATGAGCAGACTTTCTTGTTGTAAGAACTGACAGTTCACATTTAAATAAGATCTCCTCCAATGCAATACTTTTCTTATTTCAGCACAGGCAATTTAATTACTGATTGAAGAAGGCATGAGAATCTAGGATTACATATTTTCAACAGTAGATTTTTCTATCTCAGAATAATTTTAGAGATAGAAGAAAATATGATTGTACAGTTTTGTTTCAGTGTCAATAACAGTGCAAATTCATCAGTCTATTTCTGAGGTGTCCATAAAAAGTGTTGCAAGACCTTCAACCCCCTTCTTTACTCAGTTAGCTTAGTAGTCTTCTACATCACCAGCACAGATGGCAAGCAGTGCTTTCTCATAGTGCCCCGAAGCGAAATTCTGAAAAAAAAAAAATATAGGTACTTGAAATCAAATCACTCCATGTTTCTAAGAACCAGCTTTAATTATTCTAGTTGCAGAAAGAAAGATTTGTGGAAAATTAGTCTTTACAAAATGATTCATGGTTATGTTCAAATATTTTCTGGGTACTATTTAAAGTGAAACTTACTAAAAATAATGTTGTGGTTATAGTCAACACAATATATTTTATATAAAGCTGGTAGAAATTTAATGTGTATTTGTGAACACAATAACTTATGATAAATCTTTTCTTCAGCTTTAGGAATTGGTACCCTAATTATTATTATAGAAAATGGTGTCATCTGCACCTTGCCAATATGTTTCAAAAGGTCTAAAAATATTTATACTATTAATTCATTAATTGTATATCATAAGATGCATGTTAGAATTATTATTAACTGTGGATGAGCACAGAGTTTTATGCTAAATACATATGCATCATAATGTTACAGTCAATGAAATATCATATATCAATAAAAAGTTAAAAAGTAGTCTATAATTATGTAAAGTAGTTTTCCTACTTCACAGGATACTTTATAGAAAAGAATGTCTGGGCTTAATAATATCATTCCTTTTGACAGCAAAACATTATTGTTTATGTGCTTTTGCAAAGATCAACGGAGGCTATCTTAGTTCTTTAGAACTTCACATACAAGGTAGATTAAAGTAAAAGAAATTTACGGCTATGTTAGGCAGGATGAAAAATCTAGGTGACAATACATTTTTTTTTCTTTTGTTATTGAGAGCATACATCTTTGTAGACTCTAGCCTGACAGGGCAGAAGGAACATAGAAGCATCCTGGAGCTTTTTGTTTTTCTGTTAAGAAAAATAACTCTACTCATGGGTTCCACCTTTGTAACTTAACTCTCGAGGGCCAAGCTCCTAACATGTCTCCATATGATTAGGGTTTCAATGTAAAGATATGGGGAAGTGCAAGATAGCTTCCTTGATCCTCAATTTTCTTTTCTTTTTTGTTTGTTTATTTGCTTGTGGTTTGAGACAAGGTTTCAAGTAGCCTGTTCTGGTCTTTAGTTGCTTTTTTAGTTGAGGGTTAACATTGAAATCTTGATTCTCCTGCTTCAACCTCAGTAGTTCTAGAGTGAAGGATGCAGGTATTGCCACACCCAGGTGGTCCCATGATTTTCATGTGAGAATTCAATCCTTGAATCACAATCTCATTTTCTAGGAATATGGCATTATTTTTCCCTTAAAAGCAAAGAACAAAAGGTTTTATTTTTATGATGCAATGACTTCTCAGGTTAACATCTGTTAATGCACTGAAAGCTGTCTGAATTTTGAATAAGAAAAAAAATTATTATTATGTATACAGTGTTCTGCCTGCATATGCCCCCAAGAGGGCACCAGATCTCATTACGGGTTGTTGTAAGCCGCCATGTAGTAGCTGGGAATTGAATTTATTACCTCTGGATGAGCAATTGGTGCTCTTAACCACTGAGCCATATCTCCAGCTCTGTGTCTGAATTTTTAAAGTCAATCATCCTTGTCAGATATGTAGCTTGCTAGATGCCAACATCAAGTTGCTTAAATTAAAGCTTTTATTTATGTTTTGGAGAGAATCAAATGCAAGTTAAAATAAATTACAGAAAGAAGGCTTACTTTGATATCATGAAACAGGGATTTTCCAAATCTCTCTTTGTAACGTTTCCTTATAGTCATTAGGTCTATTTCACTTCTGGCGATTAGAATTCTGATGACAGTTTTATTATGGAAGCCAAAGTCCTAAAGGAAAGGTGGGCAGAGAAAACAGTTCTTTAAAGGTCCTTCCAACACCTCTGCTGAGGTGCCTGAGGTCCACCCTCAAGCATCGTTCAACTGTCTTTGAAATGGAATAATGGTGACATCTGCTGGTCAATCAGCATAAACTAACTTTTATTTCAGAACGTTTTGAGTATAAGTCTAAGAGACTTTAATGACTTGAGGTGTTTAAAACAAATGATCTGACCAAGTATTTATTTTTAAAATGTAGGTCATTTGGAGTTTCTCTATGACAAAAGAAAAGAGGAGGTAAAACATCATTTTCACAATTATTTGTTATCCCAGCTCTTCAGAGATGAACTTTTGGGTCACTTATATGTAATCTGCATTAACTGCAAACGAAGAGTCAATGTAAGAACATATTTTCTTGCTAGAATACATAAGGTTATGATTTAATCTCTAAGTTATCAGAGTGAGTTTCCTCGCGTCAAGGCATAACTAGAATCAGTATAACTTCTCATTATTTTCCAGGGTAATGCTCAGGGGAAGCTTCAGTCTGTTGTTGTAGTCACAGCTCATTGGAGAGAAGTTGCTCAGTTATCTTACAGCACTGCTCGAGATGCTGTCTTACACAAAGCAAAGAGCTGGGACCAATGATTTTTGTCCTGAGCTCTGAAGCTATGTAGATTCTTACAGTAAGCTAAGAAAACTCCTATGTGCAAGACACATAATAAAAATGTTAGCATGCTTTCCCAACATGCTGGCCTGTAAAATGTCTTTAGTAACATTTTTACATAATGTGTGAAAATGCCATAATGAAACCTGTTACTTTGTGCAAATAATATATACTAATGAGAAAGAAATTGCTTTAAGAATAACACATTCTGATCATTAAAACTGTACACTCTGTTTAAATTACTATACTATTACATTTAGTAAAATGCTTTTCATTTTATGATTATGATATATGTACAATAACCTATGTGAGATATTTTCCTTAAATTTTGATTATATTTATTTGCATGTGTGTATATGTGTTTGCTAGCATATGTTTATGTGGGTGTGTCTATGTTTGTGTGTGTCTGTCTGTGTGTGTGTGTGTACCTTAGTGTACTTGTGGAGGCCAGAGGACAATTTGTTGAATATTTCCTTCCAGAGACTGAACTCAGGTTGTCAGGCTTGGGGATACTGAGCCATCTCACTAGTCCAACCTTGTATTCTTGAAGACAATTTCAGAACATGATGGAGAAAGTGTGTATTATCTCATAAGCTTAAGTGCTTGTGTCCTTAAAATGGACTGCTGCAGGGTGTGCAAGTGAATGTCACACCAGAGCATGAACAACTACACTGTGCTATTGAACATCATATCAAGGCATGGACAACATTATCATTTAATTACAAACATCTAGCTGTCAACCGACCTTATTGTTGTTTAATTGCATTTTATTGTATTTTTGACATATAGTACTTGTACCTGTACATTAAAAATAACAAGTATCAATATTTGTTTTCAAACTTCAAAAAATATAGCTATTTATTTTGTCTGAGAGTTTAGGCATTTTTTTGCCATATATTTTGTACTTGTATATATATGATGTTGAGTCCAAATGCATTTAGATTATCAGTTTATAAAAATGCTCAGACTCTAAAGTGCATGAAGAAGATACACCCTAAAGTCCGATGTATTTTATGTGACTATGCTGTCTTATGTCATGTATGTATTATGTTCCTTATCTGTATTTGATAAATTTTACCTTGTGTTTAACTTGTTTCTTTTTACATGAACACAAATTTCTTTGAAATAATAATATACAATAATTTTCGATGCATTTTAAAGCATGCATTGTACTTACATGGATTGCCCTGTACAATTTATAAGCAAAATAGGTTGCTTTGTCCTGGACACAGCGAACTAGATGGGTAGAGAGCAAGGAAGATATCTGAATTGTAAAAGGTAATTCTTCAGAAGTTGAGAAACAAAACACTTTCGCATTCTGCCAGAATCATCACATTGCATTATAGTTTCAATACTTAGACTAATGGTAATATGAACCAGACTCTATTGAAAAATATAAACTGTTAGCATTATATTTTGAAATGACAAATGATCTGAACTGAACATATAACCATTATTACTATTTTTAAAAAAATATGATGCTTAAATATAAAAGCTAACACATACAATACATTCTTCTTCCCAAATACTACCTATTCACATATTCTTTAAAACGGGTCTAGACCAGTTGCCCTTTGCATCCTTTATAGATTTGTAACAAGACTAGAGGTCCTTTAAGGAGGGGCTGCAACAAATGCAAAGTGTCCCCTGGGGTCTAATCAACAGCTGTCTTTGTTAATAACAGAAGAGATTGTAGACCATCAAATAGTAACATCTGAAGAAGTAAATAGATTTATAACATAAATGAGTAACAAATTAGGAGATACACTATGTCTCTGAAATAAAATCATACTTAGTTTCTCTTTGGTGGAAGTAGTTATTTTAGATCATAAGGACATATTTTCATCTTTATCTTCATTGCAAAGAGAAATAAAGCCAATAACTAATCCTGAGTTGCTTCTGAAAGGCCAACTCCCAGAGTGCAGGAGCTTCTGTTGTTACTTTTACTTTTGTTTGTTTGGGTTTTTTTGGTATTTTACCTGCATCACACAAATTAGAGACACAGTAGGTGCTCATTCAATATTTATTGATGGAATGAGCCTTGTGTTCCTGATGTCCATTCTCTGTACCCTCAGACCCACTATTTTGTGGCAACAGTTTGGGCTGCCTTGAGAAATCAATTACTTTAGTTCTATTCTAACTCTATTACTGATTAGCTGACATGAGATCTATGTCTATTAAATTTATTGAGAATTTGATGGAATTTATATGTATTTTTTCCACAGAAGCATTCATACACAAAAGCTACTTTATCACTTATCTTTAGAGGTTTCATAAAACCCACCAAAACATTTTCATAGGATTAGTAGATAATTCCTAAAATTGTTGTGGCTCCTCAGGTCTATGTCAGACATTCTTGAAATGGAAAACTCAGAATGATTGTTATTCAACACATATCTAAGTGTCCATCTGGTGTACCTATTGTAGGGCATTTCACAATGACTCTTCATGTACTTTTCCTGAAGTGTGTGCTGCTAAGCCATAGAGTAATGGTAAACCGTGAACCCTGCAATAGTCTCTACAAATTAAAGTAGTGTTTTTTTCTACAATGGAAAATTCATTTTGGAGAACATTCAGGAAGACTCACTACTAATTAATGATTTAGGTTTTTTGATAATACGATTTATTCCTATAAGCAAATTTATTAAAGATAATAAAATCTAAAGTAAATTTTAGAAATCTCCCTTTTCTTGGAAACACAAACATACTCAAACTGTTAGCATTTATTTGCTTCTGAAAACAAATTGGACATCAGTGATCCTAACATAGGTTTAAAGCTGTGAGAAGTTGATTCCTGACCCAGGGCATTTGAGACTCTTCTTTTCTCCAAAATGTTGAGCCTGTTCTTGGGGAATTATGCCAGTTATGTCTCCAGATTTCCTGTTCATTGACTGTATCAAACCACTAGCTGATAGACATTTCTGAAATTCATGAATCTTTCAAGTAATTTTATTGAGAAAAAAGATGCTTCAATTAATTCTACTCATGCACATTTACTCCAGTCAGAACCAGTCAGTAATGCCTGTGGAATGCAAGGTCTTTTGTTCATCATACAAATAACAGCTTACCAATTGCAGCCAGCAGCTCCTGGAAGTAACCATCATAACAGTCATTGATGGCATCCACTATGTTTTGGCCAGAAATATTTTGAAATTCCTGAAAAACTTCAAGAAATTTATGTAATTCAAAAGAGACTTTCATAAGTATCAGAATCTTAAAGCACAAATCCTGGCCATTTTATTGTACATATAATGGTAAATGTCTTCTCTGAATATCTCCTAGTACCCATTGTGGTGAAGAGCACACTATTTAGCATAACTTGATGCTAAAACTTGCATAAATCCTAGACTCCAAGGACCTTTTATTGTTGATCTGGGTAAGGGCCATTAGTTATCTCCAAGGGGACTCATTGACTCCAGGGCTGATTTAGATGGAGGAAAAGCACAGGGTGAGCTATTGTCTGTGAGACATTTCCAGAGGATGTGCATAACAGACAGTCTAAACTTATTTGTCAACAAAAACTTTCTGATAGAGCTTACCTATAAAAGCTAAATACAAAAATTCTCTGAATGATGTTTAGGAATAGAGTTTGGAAGAATGATTTTGAGAAATAGAGATTGCCATTGGCAAATTAATTTACTAACATAAACTAATGTTCAATTAAACTTCCCCTTTAAAGAACTTACTCAGCAGGCTCTATCCTTGGCAATGTTTAATCCTCAGCCATTTTAACTTAGGTGTGAAAAAATATTGTTATTATTTGTATTAATCTTAAACTGATATAAAGTAAAGGAGGCATAGTTGAATTAGAGTAGGCTGTCACTAAAAAAAATGATAGAAATTTACCTTTCATTTAATTGTATTAAATTTGTTTTTCTAATAATGGAAAGAAAAGGTGCAGAGTTTGGAAAAAGTCAAGTGTAGGTTAATGTGAACACATCTCAAAGACCAAAAGGTGATGGATAGCTCATAAATCACAATGTCTATAACAAAGACTTTGACTCATGGGCTGAGCACACTAGGATCACTGGAGATTATTCAGAGCACAATACAAATTATCTGGTAAGAAATAGCTTCTACATCTAAATAGCTAATTCTTAAGAGTTAGTATTTAAAAGCTATAGGATTCAGTTGTTGAAAAAAATTGAATAGTGGCAGATTTAAATTTAGCAATGCCATTAAATGAGGCATATTGTATAAACATAATTCAGGGCACAAACTGGCTTGTCTGTTTCTGGGTGACATTCCTCTTTTATCCTAGTTACTTGATGTCATTCAGTTGGTTAAACAGCTGTAAAGAACCTGTTTCTAGTTACCCAGCCAGAGCTGTGGGTAGCTTTTGTTGCATAGGATCATCTGCAGCATGGTTTTATGTTCTCCAGTCTTCTGCTGGCAGGCTTCCCACAGGACCTACAATATCACACAGTCAGGAAGGATTATCAGAAACAATCATGCTCAACACTATTAAAAGCTCTGTTAGTCAGGGGGAGTCAGGCTTAGTTACCATTGCATCCTGAGCAGCCATCACAGGATCTGCATATCCTTCTTCCCTGGTTCCCTGTGAAATAATCAGGGGTTCCCTTTTAGATGGTCTCAATACACAGAACACATAGTGAAGCACTTATCTAATTATTCCTTATCAATAAAAAATTGGGAGTCAGACATAGGGGTAAGAATCTGAATGATTAGAAAACGGGCAGAGAAACTACCAGTGACTTCCCATCTCTTCTTTCCTCTATCCAAAAGGGCCAAGACCCTCTCTAAAGCTCATTCAACCACTTCCTGTCTCTCTGTCTGTCCTCAGTCCTCTAAAACCTCTATGATTAGTTTTGGTTGGTTAGTAGCTAGCTCCATCCTTGATTCAAAACAAACTTTATTGTCAATTTCGGGAGCATAATAATGCAATCAAAATATCACACAACAATATAGGATAATTGGAACAAAAATCCCCAAACCTCTAGGCACTATTCATTAGCACTGTGCCTTAACAATTTCTGTTTTAATTTAGGTACTTTGACACATGAGGAATTTGTGTGTAGTTTTGGATGGAGTTTCATTTTTAGCTTTTCTTTGCTAAAATAAAATAGAGTGACAAGGAAAAAAAAAAAAGAAATATGTAACAATACCATTGCAGACTTTTAAACGTGTTTTCTGGATCATTCAAGTGTGACCTTTAACTATGGATCTCAGTAAACTCCATCACTTGCTAAGATTGGGGGAACGACTTCAAGATTGTCTGTGGTTCTAGTTACCTGAGCTTTTGTTTAGGAAAGCAGTAATCTTGCATATTTACCCTGCAGTGGTGTCCTTCTGTATGTGAGTATAGGATTTGAGTAAAAGGAAAGATAAAAAGGAAGAAATTAAAGGCATGAAAATACTTGAGCATAAAATTTGACTACAGGATGATGGCAATATGCCCTGGATGCCTCACTGTACAGATTTCAGAAAGGACCCTCCCGAGAATCCTGAGAGCCAAGACGAGGGATGAGGCTGGAGTATTTAATCAGGTTGCTTCCCATCTCTTTGAAAAAGTACTTATCCACAATGTAATTTGCACATGTTGATTAATTAATCTCCAAGAGACTAATCTTTCTTTATTTGACAGATAATTAGACCCTCCACAAATCTAGTGCAATAAAAGCATGCAGGAAATGTTGTGGGCCAGCTTAATTACTGGCATCAGTTTTTACAACGGGAGTGTGTTCCCCTTCAGTTGTTTCTTGGCAGAAAATCCTGTGTAGACTGAGGACAAGGGTTCCCTCCCAGAAATTCCAGCAGTCATTCCACCTTTGCAGCTTACAAATACCTTGAGCTCCTATGTTCTAACTCCCTGTCTTCATATCCTAAAATAGGTGTGTCTGAATTTTGATGATATTTGAACAATAAAACCCATGAATTATCTTTTCTGTGATTTTTTTAAGTGAGGGTGCACACGAGCTCAGATAGTGTGATACCTACAACCGAAGAATGGTAGACTATTTGTGTTATGCAAGAACTGAGAGAAGAATTAGCTTGCATTTATGAATTTGGTGAGCAGAGGTCTGAATCTCAAAAAAGTCAAGGGGTAAATACCAGGAAATACAACTGAATTATAATAGAGTATGTGGAAAAGATAATTAGTCCATCTGTCTGTCTGCCTATCTATCTATCCATTCATCCATCCATCTACCCACCCACCCATCCATTCCCCTTGGGGTATGTGTGTGTGTGTGTGTGTGTGTGTGTGTGTGTGTGTGTGTGTGTGTGTGTGTGTGTCTGTGTATAAGAGAGAGGAAGAGAAAGTAGAGGCAGGAAAGCATATATATCTACTTGGTTGTGATAGAGAAAAGGGAGATGAGCCCAATCTAAATTGTAATATCTCACAACTGTCGGGTTATAGGCTATCAGTTCACAATGTATTATTTTTGGAGAATTGTTCTCCACAAACATTTGTCCAGAGACCTAATCAGCTCTCAACTTTCCAAATCACTTTATGGAAGTCATAAATTCTAAACAGGGGCTTGAAGAAAAATAGTCACTAAGTGCAGAAATAAAAAACAATAAACAATTTTAAAACATTTAAAAGCCTAAAAGAAATCGTACAGTACACATTCTGAATCATCATAAAACTTTTATGCTTCAAAAGCACTATAAATAAATGAGACTATTTTAATTCTGTATTAGTTAAATTTGTTATCTCAATAGATCATTAATCCCTATGAAATATACATTATTTTATTATTGTGTTGAGCATTTTGTGAACAATGTACTATAGAACTATGTAAGCATATAATACTGAATAAACATTGTATGTACAGACTGATAAGGAAAAGAAACAAGTAAAATAAAGACTAAAAAGGAGCAAGAACAATTTAGTTAAGTGGTAAATTAAGTAAATTTTTTTTTTGCTGTCTACAATATTCAACAAAATTTGTTTTAATTCACCCTCTTGTCTTCTGTTGAAAGTTTTACTATACTTCATTCTGCTTCAAGGTTAGACACACACACACACACACACACACACACACACAGAGCAAGAGAGAGATGTTTATGTTCATACTCTAAATATCAGATTTTAAAATCAATACTTTATCTTGTCGATTTATAATCGTATTAGGTGGAATTCAGTGTCAAAGTAATCTTTTAAACTTTCCACATACACAAAACAAAGATCAGAGAGATAACTAGATAGATCTTAGATAGATAGATGAAAGATAAATAAATGATAGATAGGGTAAGACAAACAGACAGATTATCTTTTCCTCTTGCTCAACTATAATTAAATTGTATAGAAGAATCTCTGATTAGAAATTGTTGTTTTGATTTACATTACATAAAATCATTACTTTAAAGTAAAATAAAATGACCCTCCTTCTAAATTTAGAAAATGTTTTAACTAAAATTAACCTCATAAGGGTCAGAAAGATAGTCCAAGGAACTAAGGCGTCTGCTCCCAGGCTTGGTGACCCGAGTTTGACCCCTAGAACCTGTATAGTAGGAGACAGTTGACTTCCATAATTAGGTCTCCTGGTTCCCACATGCGTGTTATGGCATGCAGGAATGAAATACATAAACAAATAATGAAGTAACAATTTATATTATAACATGTAAAGTTTGAAAATGAGATGTTGACCTTGTACTGATGAAGTATTTTAAAACATCTAATTGTTTTCTATTAAAAGACAAACTTCTACTTCAAATTAAAGCAATATTTTTACTCTATCACCTTACTTAGGAGTCTTTATTTGAATGGTGAAAAACTGAGGCCTATTCTTTATTCATACATCACTAGATCTTAAGATTCTCACTCCAGATGTTGATTTATTAAGGTCAGTGATGGACAGTTTCATGAACTATGTATATACTTACAACAAGCAGTTCAAACAAAACCCACCTGACAAACACAGAGTTAAGATAAAACAAGTTCCTGACTTTAGTTACAATGATTTCACATAAATCAGAAATTTAGTTTAACTATGGGTCAATATATTTGCTTGGTAATTAATATATCTCACTTAAAGTGGATTCTTCTCTCATACATTACATGGCAGCCACAGTTTCCGCTCTCCCAACTCTTCCCCCTTTCCCTTTTCCCCAGATCCACCCCTCCTCCACTTCTTCTCCAGAAGAGAACAAGCGAAAGCAGTCACCCTAGACAAAAACAAGAAACAAGACAAGGCAAAAGCCTTCTTGTTGAGGCTGGACAATATGCCTCACTTTTTTAAATGGAGAAATTAAAAGGAATCTAATTGGTCATAACGGTCTTCCTCACTGTGAAGTCACTAATATTTGGCTTCTTTAGTAGTCTAAAAATTGTATTTCTCTCTTTTTATGTCTTTTTAAATGAAAATTTTAGGTTAGTATATGAGGTAATGAAATGATCATGGCATATTTATGCATATGCATCATTATACTTCGCTTTCATTAACTTCTTCTCTTGTTCTTTCTCAAACTGTCTCTGTTCTTAACTGGAAATTGACAGTACCCTAGAAAACTATGCGTATACAAAAAGGAATATCAAAAAGTCAAGATTCTTCTTGACTGTAAATGAACAGAATTTGTGATTTTTTCTTATATATGTATTCTATATTTATTCAGCCTTTAATTGAATAATATAAAACCTGGAGGAAGCACATTATTGAGCTTTAATCAATAAGCACTCACTAATACATTCAAAATGAGCTAAATTAACAATGGAAGAGGAGGGAGAAGATGAGGCTGTGGCTTACAGACATAACAAGTTATATTTAGTGATATATGTATGTGTCTGTATATATATCTACACATGCACACATACATGTAATAACAACTAATAAAAAATCAGGTCACAAATTTGAAAAATGGCAAGGAGAAGTATATGCAAGTGTTTGGAAAGAGAAGAGAAAATGATGTAGTTATTATTTCAAAAGTAAAAGAAATAATTAAACAAAAAATACCAAGATAGAAATTTGTACATTGTCATGGTTTCAAAGGAACAATGAATTAATAAAAGCCATTTTTCTTAAAGCCATTTTTGGCATATAGATCATTCTATACAAGGTAGAAATAATTCTTAACAGTTTTGCTTTTAAAACCAAAGCAATCAACAAAATTAATAAAGTCAGCTGTGTGTATGTGTATGTGCACATGTGTGAATGAGTGAGTGTATGTATGTGTGTGAGAGAGAAGGGAGAGAGAGAGAGAGAGAGAGAGAGAGAGAGAGAGAGAAAGAGAGAGAGAGAGAGAGAGAGAGGTGTGTGACATGAAACCAGAAAGGGAAATATGAGATAGAAAAAAGAAAATGGTCCTCAGGAATAGAAAGTGTGAAATAGAATAATGAAATACATTTGCCATGAAAGTGAACAAGAGGGTTCCCATGATTGCTCAGTGGGTAAAAGCGCTAGCTCTGCAAGCCTGGCACCCTGCACTTAATACCTTGAACCCAAGTAAAGAATAAAGGATAGAAATAAAAACACAACACAAAGTTCTCCTCTGATCTTCATGCATGTGTCATGGAACATGTGTCCCATATGTCACATACAACATCACTAATGAGGAGAAGGAAGAGTATTAAAAAATTAAATTATTTTCAATTTTTATGCTCACTATAGATGATCGCTAAGCTTATTTTACCCTCTTTAAAGACAGAACCAATGAGATAACATGTTCATCCACTCTCCATATTTAGTAGGTCTGGTTTGACTTAAATTTAACCAGTAAAATTTAGGGAAAAATTATACACAGTATAACAAAGCCCTAAATCTTTTACAAATAACCCTCTACAGTGTTGCTGATTCTAGAGGTGAAGTGACTTAATGCA
Organism: Sigmodon hispidus; assembly: GCA_004025045.1. Lineage (NCBI taxonomy): Eukaryota > Metazoa > Chordata > Mammalia > Rodentia > Cricetidae > Sigmodon > Sigmodon hispidus. The sequence continues at coordinate 43,259 of PVIH01005195.1, forward strand.
CATGTAGATAGACGATGGAAGGGAACTGAGCCTGTGGGGAAGAAACTCTTTAGAAGTAGCTGTTCTGGTCTTTCTGTACCCTTGAAAAATGGACTTTGTCCTATGCTTTTGAGCATGTGTTGGAAACAGGAGCTAAACTCCATAAGGAATTAGTTGTTTTGCAAACAGAAGTCAAAGAGGAGAAGGAAAGTTTGAAAATCTTTTAAGTGTTAGAATAGGAAAATCCTTGAAGATGCCAAACTGTTTGACTTGAGAATTGCGGGGGGTTTGAAAGAGAAGAACATAGAAAAACTTGGCCTTGCAGCAATAACAGGGTCATTTTATTGTTTGAGGGCCTTGTAGGTACGAAATAGAGACACAGTGGGGATGCAAGGATGTAAAACAATAAGTTTTTTAAAGTATAAATCTCAAAATGTTTGGTGTGGGGTTCAATGTGCATGACTATAACTGTGAGCAGGTAGGTCATTACTTTTCCAAATTGTAGGATTATTAATTTCCACAGACTTCAGAAACCTATGTCCAGTTTTGAGTAAACTATTGGCTCTTGTAAGTTTGTCAAAACTGAACTCTCAAAGAGGATAAACTCCATGGCAGCCCTCAAGAAGCCAAGAATGATGAAGGACAGGCAGCCAGCCACAGATGTGCAGGTGAAAAACAATCCAGGGAGCTGGTGAAATGTCTCCCTGAATATTGGCTCTTGTTTCTAAACCTGATGGCCTGACTTTGATCCTTGGGATCCACATGGTTGGAGGAGCTAAGTGGTTCCCACAAGTGATACTCCAACCTTCATGCTGGTACCATGGTATGCATGTGTTACCACATAAATAAAATGTAATGAGAACATCCAGGAAGGCACAGTAATCACCAAAAGGGTTTTACAGAGAAGAGAAGGAATGCATGAAGTATTATATTGTATTTTTATCTAATGGTTCTACAGAAAAGTTGTCAGTCTGGGTAGCCAATTGGTGTGTTCTTCTTTCTTAAGCTCCACTCTGAGTAGCTTGTATACTTAGGAACACACACACATACATACACATACCACCACCACCAAAAATTAATACATAAGAGGCCATGAATGTGAATACAAAGAAGAAGTGTATTTTGGAGGATTTGGAGGAATGAAAGGGAAAGTTGAAACATAATAATTATATTAATCTCAGAACATAAAAAAAATAAGCAAGAAGAATGTGCGTCCCTGGCCCTTCCTTACTTACTCTTGCTTCCTTCCTCAAATGCAGTGAATACTTTTATCTATTGCACATTATTGTATATGAAATTCTATACATTCTTTTGATTCTATGGTTAACAAATTTGTTTTGTTAGTTCCTGAGCTATGTTTTGATTTATAAAGCTTACACCTTTAGAAATGATTATTTTATTTTAGACACATGACATGAAACACACACACATCCCCAAAACACATACCAAAGCATCACACCATAATACACACTTCATAAAATGAAAGAAAATCCCATGACCTTCAGATTGTTTTTGGAAACTGTAAGGTTTTGTACTTTCTTTTACTATTTAAGTGCTGGACACTGAATCCACTTGAATTCCTGAATGCCTTTCTTCAATAGGATGTCAAGAACATTCAAAATCAGTTATAAACTAAAAGGGACTTATACTTTAAAATATTACTGTTATTACAGTTAATATTTGGAATGTGTTTTGAAAAATGTCAAATGCATAGAAATAATTACATACCATTTGGTCATTATAGAAAAGAAAATAAATGATAAAACAAATTTAAGTAGAAGTAAGGTTCCTCTTAGTATAATGGAATTTGTACAGGTTGTATTGAGATTGTTTGCAGGCACTAAAATACAAAAGAAGCAAATTCAGTTCTTCATTTTAATGTATTGGCTTTTTGGACAATCAGTATACACACACACACATATTTTTGTGGTGCTAGATATCAATTCTAGGTGCTGGGACAGGATAGGAAGACATTTTGTTGCTAAACTATATATATTAACTTTAATAACTTACTTTTTTATTCTTTGCTTCTTTATGTTAGAAGTACTTCAAGAACATTTGTATAATAGTATTTTGTTGCATTAGATGAGAAATTAATTTACTTAACATCCAACATCACTAAGTACAGTGTCAGCACAGAACATTTAGTATGTCTCCAACTCATCTATGGTTTTAAAAAATGGAATACAGGATTGGAGGATACTTCAGCAGTTAAAAGCACTGGATATTCTTCCTGAGGAGCTGGGTTCAATTCCCAGTATCCACATGGTGACTGACAAACACTGTAACCCCAGTTTCAGGGAATCTTAATGACTTCTTCAAGCACCTTTTGTAACCAGGCATGCATGTGGATCACAGATATACATGTAGACAAAACACCCATACTCATAATTTTTTTTAGTTGCAAAAACAAAAGCTGGAGTAGATTTCTAATTTAAATTATAAATTAGGAAATTCAGACCCCTGTCCAGAGGTGAGCAGATTCCTGCACCTGGACCACCCTTCAGGAGAGTCCCTCTCTGGGACCAGGGTCAATCCCTAGAGTCAGACTCTCCCTAGCAGACGGGAGGTAGGGTTTGGCTGTGAGGGGCTCCTCCAGCAACACCTAAAAAAGGGGACCTTGCACGACAGTCAGGCCCCGACTCCAGGGTAAACTGCATCATCAGAGAAGGACTGAGGCTTTGAAATTTAGACCCCAGTCCAGAGCAGAGTCAGAGATTGAGCCCTTGCTCAGAGGAGACAGGAGACACAAAAGCCCTCCAGCCACAACTGACTAGGAGCTGACTAAACACGAACCACTGAAGTCATGAGAAGACACCATAACATGGGAAGACACAAGTGAAAAAAATACATATAACAATATAAAGAACAACAAGGCAACAACAGAAGAAACTGGTGGTTCAAAACTACAAGACCTGAACAGAGCAATGAAGAGGAAACAGAAGGAACAACAGCAAAAATAACTTTTTGAAGCCTTCAAAGAAGATATAAAAAAAATCTCTTAAAGAAATAGGAGAAAATACAAACAAAAATTGGAAGAGATGAACAAATGCTTGAAAGAAAACCAAGGAACTAAAATCTAAAATAGAAGCAATAAAAAAGGCACAAAATGACACAAAGATGGAAATAGAAAATCTGAAGAAAAGAACTGTAACTACAGATACAAGCATAACCAACAGAATCCAAGAGATGGAAGAGAAAATCTCTGAAGTGGAAGACTCAGTAGCAGAAATAGATATATCAGTAAAAAAAAATACTAAAACCAAAAAAGCCATAACACAAAATGTTCAGGACATCTGGGACACCATGAAAAGAACTACCCTGAGAATAATAGTAAAAGAAAAAGGAGAAGAATACAAGCTCAAAGGCACAGATAATGTGTTCAATAAAATCATAGAAGAAAAATTTCCTGTCTTAAAGAAGGAAATGCCTATAAAGATACAAGATTCTTACAGAACACCAAATAGACATGACCCCCCAAAATTCACTCGTCACATAATAATCAAGTGACAAAACATACAGAACAAAGAAAAAAATTTAAGATCTGCAAAAGAAAAGGGCCAAATTACTTATAAAGGCAGACCCATCATAATAACTCCTGGCTATTCAATGGAAACAATGAAAGCAAGAAGGTCTTGGTCAGAAGTTATACAGACACTAAAAGAGCATGGCTGCCAACCTAGACTACTATACCAGCAAAACTATCAGTCACCATAGATGGATTAAACAAGATATTTCATGACAAAGTCAGACTGAAACAATACCTGTCTATGAATCTGGCCCTCCAAAAAGCATTAGAGGGAAAACTCCAACCTAAGGATCACAGATCACACCACAAACAATCAATAATCCCACAGAAGAAAAGCCCAGAGAAAGGAAATACATACAAGCTACACCAAAAATAACAGGAAGCATCAATCAGTGATCACTAATATCCCTCAATATCAATGGATTCAACCTACCTATAAAAAGACTCACACTAACAAGATGGATACAAAAATAGAAACTATCCTTCTGCTGAATACAAGAAACACACCTCAACCACAAAGACAGACACAGGCTCACAGCAAAGAGTTGGGAAAAGATTTTCCAATCAAATGGCCCTAAGAAACAAGCTGGGGTTGCCATCCTAATATCTAACAAAGTAGACTTTAAACTAAAACCAATTAAAAGGGACCAAGGTGGACATTACTTATTTATCTCAGGAAAAATTGGTCAAGAGGAGATTTCAATTCTTAATACCTATGCCCCTAATATAAGGGCACCTATCTATGAAAAAGAAACACTACTAAGGCTCAAATCCCACATCAATTCTCACATTCTAATAGTCGGATACTTCAATACCCCACTTTCACATTTGGATAGGTAAGCCAGACAGAGACTCAACAGAGAAAAAAGGAGTCTATGAGAGGTTATGATGCAAATAGATTTAATAGATATTTACAGAAGCTTCCACCCAAATGCAAAGGAATATACATATTTCTCAACACCACATGGAACTTTCTCTAAAATTGACCACATAATTGGCCATAAAGCAAATATCAATAGATTGAAAAAAAAGGAAATAATCTCTTGTATCATATTGAACCACCAGGGCCTAAAGTTAGAATTCAACAACTTCAAAAATCACAGAAAGTCTACCAACTCACAGAAACTAGACATGACTAAACTGAACCACCTCTGGGTCAAGGAAGAAATTAAGAAAGAAATCAAAGTCTTCCTAGAATTTAATGAAAATGAATCCACAATGTACCCAAACTTGTGGGACATAATAAAAGCAGTTTTAAGAGAAAAATTTATAGGAATAGATGCCTATATGAAAAGCCTAGGGAAATCCCACACTAGAGAACTAACAGCACAGCTGAAAGCCTTATAATAATTAGAAACAAACACACCTAGAAGGAATAGACAGCAGGAAACAATCAAACTTAGAGCTGAAATCAATACAATTGAAACAAGAACAACACAAAGAATCGATGAATCCAAGAGATGGTTCTTTGAGAAAGTCAACAAGATAGATAAACCCTTATCCAAACTAACCAAAAAGCAGAGAGAGAGTATCCAAATCAACAAAATCAGAAATGAGAAGGGGGACATAACAGATGCCCCCAGGAAATCCAGAGAATTATCAGGTCATACTTTGAAAATCTGTATTCCACAAAAATGGAAAACCTAGAAGAAATGGACAGCTTTTTGGACAGTTACCATTTACCAAAATTAAATGAAGATCAGATTAATTATCTAAACAGGCCTATAACCCTAAAAGAAATTGAAGCTGCTATTAAAGTCTCCCAAGTAAAAAAAGCCCAGGTCCAGGTGGTTTCAGTACAGAATTCTACCAGACATTCAAAGAAGAATTACTACCATTACTCCTCAAACTGTTTCACACTGTAGAAACAGAAGGAATATTGCCAAATTACTTCTATGAGGCTACAATTACCCTAATAGCCAAGCCACTGAAAGACACAACAAAGAAGGAGAATTACAGACCAATTTCCCTCATGAATATTGATGCTAAAATTCTCAACAAAATATTGGCAAATCATATACAACAATATATAAAAAATATCATCCATCATGATCAAGTAGGCTTCATCTCAGAAATGCAGGAATGGTTCAACATACTGAAAATCGGAAATGTCATCCATCATACAAACAAACTGAAGGAAAAAAATCCATATGATCATATAATAGCTGCAAAAAGCACTAAATACCTTGGAGTAACTATAACCAAAGAAGTAACAGACCTATTTGACAAAAACTTTAAATCACTGAAGAAAGAAATTAAAGAGGATAACAGAAAATGGAAAGATCTCCCATGTTCCTAGATAGGTAGGATCAACATAATAAAAGTGGCAATTCTACCAAAAGCAATCTACAGATTCAATGCACTTTCTATCAAAATCCCAACACAATGTTTTACAGACATTGAAAGAATAATACTCAACTTCTTTTGGAATAACAGGAAAGCCAGGACTGCCAAAACAATTTTGCGCAACAAAAGAACCTCAGGAGGCATCACCATACTCAACTTCAAGTTATACTATAGAGCTGAAGTAATAAAAACAGCTTGGTACTGGCTGAAAAACAGACTTGTTGATCAACAGAATCAAATTGAGGATCCGGGCATTAACACAAAACCTATGAACACCTGACCTTTGACAAAGAGGTCCAAAATATTCAATGAAATAAAGATAGTATCTTTAACAAATGGTGTTGGCATAGCTGGATGGTAGTGTGTAGAAAACTTCAAATAGATCCAAGCCTGTCACCCTGCACAAAACTCACATCCAAGTGGATCAAAGACCTCAACATAAACCCTGCCACACTGAACTTCATAGAAAAAAATGTGGAAAATACCCTCCATTGCATTGGCCCAGGTGACCACTTCCTAAATATTACATCTGGGGCACAGACACTAAGAATAACAATCAATAAATGGGACCTCCTGAAACTGAGAAGCTTCTGTAAGGCCAAGGACATAGTCAATAGGACAAAATGTAAGCCTAAAGAATGGGAAAAGATTTTCACCAACATTATAAGTGATAGAGTACTGATCTCTAAAATATATAGAGAACTTAAGAAACTAGAGCCCAAAACCTTGAATAAACCAAAATATGGGGTTCAGAACTAAAAAGGGAATTTTCAGCAGAAGAATTAGGAATGGCTGAAAGGCACCTGAAAAAGTGCTTATCATCTTTATCCATCAGAGAAATGCAAATCAAAACAACTTTGAGATACTATCTTATACCTGTCAGATTGGCTAAGGTAAAAGACACAGATGACAGCCTATGCTAAAGAGGTTGCAGAGCAAGGGGGACACTCCTCCATTGTTGGTGGGAGTGTAAGCTTGTTCAGCCACTCTTTATGATGGTTTCTCAGAAAACTGGGAATTAATCTCCCCAAGGATCCAGCAATACCACTACTGGGCGTATACCCTAAAGATGCACATTTGCACTCCAAATGCATTAGCTCAACTATGTTCATATCAATATTATTCGTAATAGCAAGAGCCTGGAAACAACCTAGATTCCCCTCAGCTGAAGAATGGATTAACAAACTGTGCTACATCTACACAATGAAGTACTACTTGGCAGTAAGAAAAAATAACATCCTAAAATTTGCAGGCAAATGGATGGATGTGGAGAATATCCTTCTCACAATCTCAGAAAGCAGGGGATATACTCACTCATTAGTGGACTCTAAACAAAAAACCAAAATGCAATGCATGTCCAAGCTGCAAATCACAAACACTGAACAGCTTGGGATCTGAAAGTCCTTGGACTGGTACCTTAGATCCCACTCCCTCCAGAGGAACATCTGACCCAGTCTTGATGTTGGGGTGAGGAAAGTGGATCTGTCTGGAGTGGATGGTGAACTAAGCCTCCTTGGGACCTTGGTACCTCCTGCCCTTGCTGGGGAAGAGATAAAGAGATGTGGAGAAGAGTAACTGGAAGGGGTGGGAGGGGGAAGAGAGCTTGAACAAGAATATACATGGATTAAAAAATATGACTTTATTCTTAATAGAAAGTAAATTATAAATTAAAAAGTAAAGTTTTATTTTTCTAAATAATTATTTATGCATATACATGTGTTTATAGTAATTTGGAATATAGTAGATTTACAATGTTTGGAAACAGAACTGGTATGCATTTGTACTTATAACATGTAAATCTAGTTTTAAATTAAGTAAATCATACTTGGTTGATATAGTAAATATTTCATAGAATGTGTGGGTGACTATAATATGACAAACTTTCATATTCACTGAGGGTGAACTATATCTATATTTTAAAGAATGTAAAATGTTATGATTTTACAATGTCATACCTGAACCAAGTTCATGAGAGTATCTCTGAAGTGTCCCGAAGTCTCTGAATAAATGTCCTCTTGAAGATTATTGCTGTATTCTGGGCAATAATACATCCACATTAAAAGTGTGACTTACTACAGAACCTCATATCAATGGGCTTTCTACAGCTAATGCTACTAAATATTGAATGTGAGGAAGCCCTTAGTAAGCTGGCTGCTTATCATAAACTATGACATAGATACCTTTGTCTTAATGGTAGTATCAACCTAGGTCTGTTTTACTGAAAAGATAATTTTGAGCTAACACTGAAAAAGAACACTAGATTAGTTCTCAGTCATTGCTGTCCCAGCACACCAATGAGCTGCCATCCCAAGGGCAAAGTGAGGCTAAGAATCTTCATGACTTTCTTTGTTCCCCAGGAAGATTCCCCAGTAGGTGTTAAGTGTCTGTGCCATCTACAAAGCTTCCAGAGACCCTCACTCACCTTGTTTGGAGTACAGTTTTCAGAACATTCCTATACTCATTTGTATCTTTCTTAAGCTTTTTGCTATGTGGCTTTGTCTATTTTTCTTGCAAGACATTGAGTAAATCCTTGTTTTGTGTTTTTGTTTTTTCATTTCAAATTGGCCCTTGGTTTTTAAATATTTATTTCAAGATTCCTGTAAATCTGCTCCTATGCAGTGTTAAAAAGTTTAATCATTAGTCTCAAATCTTTCACACTATTGCAATAATTCTTCAATAATTTATTTTAATAAAGAGATACTTGAATTAAAAAAAAAACCAAATTGGCCCTGAAATCAAGGCATTACACATTTTTGATATAAAATTATAATCTTTTCTATTTTGAGTGTGCAGAGGTTTAACTCTGAGGTACCTTGTTGGGACAGTGACATTTAAGTAAAGTAAAAATATGTATTTCTTGTGCAATGATCACTGTTTGCTCTATTTTGTTTATAGTCAAGGTATCTACTGGGTAAAGGATAACACACCTCTGTATGGATTCCTGGCATGCCACATGGTGAACCCATTATGGCTCTGGGTGAAATACGAATTCCTGGCATGTAGTAGCCAGGTGGTTAAGTCAACATGGCACCAGCAGAGCAAGCCACATATGGAGAGCACGCCTCTAGACGTGGCTAAGTAAATCTGTGCCATCCCTTTCTCTTAAAAGAAGACGCCATGGTGCAGTCTGTCTCTTCTGTTTCTCTGCTCCTGTACTTGCTTGGTAAGTCTCCTGAATAAACTCTCGTGTGGCCCTGGTAGTGTGTGTATGTCTCTTCTCACGTGCAAAACCAACAGCCTCCAAATTGAGGTCCTGGGCACTTCCTGGCATACTACATCATCTACATCACAGATATTTGTAATCATATTTAAGAAAAATTTGCTTAATTTTCTAGGGATTTTTTTTCATTTTCTTCATGATAACCATTTTTATTTAAAAAATTGGTTTTGAGTGTGTCATATTAAATATATTTACTGGCTTCCATACCTTAGTTTTTTGATTGATGTATAACTGTTGTACATATTTATATGATACAATATAATATTTCAGCCCATGAGTACATTCTGTAATGCTACTGACCACTTATCATCACTATTTGGTATAACCACTTCTCTCTGATGGCTACAATGATTAATATATTATTATTTTTGTTCTTTACTGTTGTGTTCATCAGGGCATTAGGACTTATTTCTCCAGTATATGACAGTGTACCAGTTGATGAACCTCCATATCCTCCCTCCAACATACTCTAGTGACTCATAGTTCAAACATCAAAGTGCCTGTCATGACTAATCTTTATTGACACATCTGGGAAGAGGAAACCTCATTTTTAAGAACTGATCTCTTCAGACTAGTATGTGAAGACATCTTTACTGCAATTTTCTCAGTGGCTAATTGAGGTAGAAGGGCATAGCCCATTGTGTATGGGGCCATCTCTCCACAGGTAGGCCTGAGCTGCATGAGATAGGTAACTGAGCAAGACGGGGGGGGGGGGGAAGCAAGCTAGTAAGCAATGTCCCTCTACAATCTCTATTTTAGTTCCTTCCTAGAGGTTCCTGCTTGAGTTACCCTACTGACTTTGATCAGAGATAGACCATAACCTGTAGGTTAAATAAACCGCCCCATTCTGCTTGGTCTTGGTCAATGTTTTATCACAGCAACACAGAAATAAATCAGAATGGTGCCTTAAAAGTATTTAAAATACATAAAATGGTATATTCTTACATGTTACTTGAAAAGTGTGGTTGTACATGTGCATAATATATACGTATTTAAGTATTTCCTTACGTAAACAGTAGGCTTCTTTCATCTGGAAAATCTCCCCATTTGTTCTTGAAGCTAATATTTCAATGAGGCAATTCTCATCAGTGCCCGCACCCTAAAAGTCAGAGAGGGATATGAAGACGCTTTTATTTAGAGCAACAGACTACTTTCTGTACAACAAAAGAACAAAGCATTCATGGTGTTCTTAGAGGGGGCAGAGGAGAAAGAAAAGTGCATTCAGGATAATGTCAGCTCACTCTCAGGTCTGTGTCAACTATCCCGTGTTTGATGTCCCTATAAAGATAATGTTGTTTGCAGGAATCTGCCCCTTTACTTAAACACAGGATATTTTCTAATTTCCAGGCAAATGGAGAATATCCTCATGAGCGAGGTTTCACAATCCCATAAAGATAAGCAGGGGATGTACTCACTCATTAGTGAACTTTAAACAAAAAGCAAAGCATGTCCAAGCTGCAAACCACAAACACTTAACAGCTTGGGATCTGAGGCAGCTTGAACTGGCACTTTGGAGCCCATTCTCTCCAGAGGAACACTTGAGCCAGTCTTGATGTGGGGATGAGGAAAGTGGATTTGCCTGGAGTGGATGGTGAACTAAGCCACCTTGGGATCTTGAGACCTCCTGCCCTTGCTGGGGAGGAGATGAGGAGATGGGGAGAAGAGTGACTTGTAGGGGTGGGAGGGGAGGGGCATTTGAACAAGGGAATACATGGATAAAAAAATATGACTATTAATAATAAAAAGGGAAAAAGTATATAAAAACAAAACAAAACAAAAAACACAGGAAAACACACCAAGTGCTCACTTTCCTGTGAGTGGAATTTGAAACTCCATATGTTGCTGGAATATCAGATCTTAAGCTGTTTGAAATTAGGACATGGGTTTTATAATTTATCAAGTTATTTTGTGGCTCTTTACTTGCATCTCCCTGGCTGTGAACTGGGCTCATTGCCTCAATACTGGAACTGGCTATGTTCTGTAGGATCTTTTAGCCTTCAAGGTACTAATCTGTGATGATGCTTTTAAAGGTAGCACATCTCTTTCAGAAAGAGCCAAGGTCACCTTACCATTTTGTGAGTTACTGAGAAAGCTTGACTGCCCCGTCTCATATGTCACATATGACCTCATTCTTAATGTATTCTTCCACATAATTTCACACACAAAAAAATGGGCGAGTGGCATGTAAAATTTGAAAAAGTGTGATTGGTTGGAATTCCTCTAAATTTTATAAAATCAGTATTCTGATCAGTAAATATTATGGTTAAAATCCATGCATCTTTATTTTTTTTGTCTTTTGCTTTTTCACTCATTGTGGTGATCTGGTCTTTGGCAAGCACATTATAAAAGGATTTTTAACCATCTACAGGAGTTTAATGCCAATATTTGAAAGAAGCCAAAGATTCCCTTTTCCCCATATCGTGATACAATAAAAACAGTAACAAATCTGTAATTTTTCTCACAAAAATGACTTTTCTGTAAGATTCTAATTTCTAGAAGTAAAATTTTATTGCATCTGAGCAATTCTTCCCATATGTATCTAATTTATGGTCACAAGAACAATGTCATTGATATTTTGTTTCTGATTCAGTATTTCATTTTGATCCTGAGCTAAATGGTTACAAATAAATTTAAAAGATGCTCATGATTTTAAACATACCTTCATCAACTTGAGAATGCATATGAAGGAAGATTAATGTGAGCAACAGGGAGGGCTAATTTACTAACTCCTGTTGGAGCTGAGATTAGAAATGACTGAGTATGTCTGAGTCTCTACAACCGAAGAATAGGTTGCCCCAGCCTCTGGATTCCCTTTTCCCAGAAAGCCTCTTTTGACTACAGTATTTCCATGGTAACATGTTAGATATTCCTTCTTGTCTCTCCAATCATATAAACTGCAAGAACATCATAGGGAAGTCTCTCTGATGAAATCTGAGCCTGTTCCTGGGATAGGTGTATTTTTGGATCAGCCTGTGTCTGATGTACATATACTATTGGGTCAATCCCTACCTTCATGGCATGCCAGAGTTCATGAGCATCGTAAGATGGTGGGGGGTACATCAGGCCCACCATCACTTCTTTGAAGTGAGATGAAAGTTGCTCTTTCAGATCTGTAATCAAATCCTAGGGAAGAAGTAAACATAAAATTATAATACTCTTCAAATTTACAAGAGAAATATGACTGTGAGGAGTTTTCTATGAAAATGTCCTTTCTCTATCATCAGATGAACTGTGTGGTTTTGACACACAATCATACCCTTGGGTTACACCAGACACTGGATTCATGAGTTTGAAATGATACCACTGCTTTAATCACATCTATGGATGACAGATCATGTGGAAATTTCAGTCATATCAGTACAGGTACCTTTGTGCCTCTTTTTTGCTTCCTAATGAAAATAAATATTAAACCTAAAAATATTTCAGCTTGAAGCCTTTGGTTTTCCTGGATATAACTAATAAGCCACCAATCTTTAAATAAAATGTGTTTTATTTTCTCATTATAGAAGTCTCTTTTAGCAGGGTGTACTTATTTAATGCACTAAAAACATACAAAAATTGATTAACCATATATTTAAGATATTGAAAGTTAACCACTTAAAGAGAAAAAACATAATGCTAGATTTTAGTTCTTGGAATACAGGTATAAAATGTGAATTTGATACTTTAGATTTTGTCTTCTATTTTTCTTGTATACTAAGAAATTAAAAACTGCTAAATTACAACTCTGAATATGTATCAGAACAACTGAAACATATTTAAAGTGTATTGGGTTTTACTCAACCTATACAGTGTAGTTAGGTCTATTTTAAATTGTCCAATAGTATTTAGTATTTAACACTATTACTAAGGTATAATAAACTCCCCTAGCATAAATTTAAACTGGTCAGATTTTATTTACAAGGCTAAGAGACTACGAGAAGATATAAACTGGAAGGGCAGAGAATGCATTGGACAAGGTAAAGTAGAATGTGTGTATGATGTCCTCAAACCGACTGTAGGTCAATATCAAGTTGGTTTAAAATCTAAATGTTTGTGGAGACTCACACATTATTTATTCTGATCTGCTATCAAGTGCATAGAGGAAGGTTCCTGAAAAACAAGGATATGATCAAGGTAGGTGGGAGAATGTGAGGGTTTAAATGACCACCATTTATTGCTGCTATCTCCCAGAATGAATTATGAAGATGTGAAAAGAATTTTGATTCACTACATAAGCCCTAGAATTAGCTGTAAATAGTGTTCTGTGTAGTTGATACATAAGAGACAGTGACTGGATGTGTGATCTCATTGTAGCTTTTTAAAATAATTTTAATGAACAGCCTAGGTTGACATTGAATTTACTATCCTCTGCATCAGCCTTCTGAATGCTGTGATTACAGGTATATGCCACCATGCCTAGGCAGTCTGTTTTGGCATGGTATGCAGGGTGCTGGGATCCCAGACAGTAAATACAGCATATATTTTGCGGATAAGGAGTCTGTGTTCAATGAGATATGATACAGTGCATTAAAAATGTGAATGCTCATGGACAGATTTATTATGCCATTGTGAAGAGATAAGGATGCTCAGGCAGCTGATGCAGAGGTGCAACACTTGATTGACTCCTGGACCACCAGCCTTCTTCTAATTCTAAGTTTATTCCTTGTTTGTCACACAAATAATAATTTTGAATTTATTATATTATAATGATTAGGTATGTGATAAAACTTGATATGCATATGTTTTCCGGTGTATATCAACAAAAAAATTGTCTCAAAAATTTTAAACTCAACATTTAGCTACATTGTGTACACAACATATAGATAAAACATACATAATATGTAAATTGATCCAAAAATTAAAGAATAAACAAATATATATATAAATAAGTGTGGAAAAAGAAATAGCTTTTAATTATGTGCAGAGAATTAATACACTATTTAAGTTGAAGATAATGTGAGCATTCCAAGTCTTTGATTTAGTCTTTAAGCACGTTTGTTTGATCACTTTTCTCATCATATATATATGTATATATAAAACAGCATCTTTAGTTTATACTAATTCTAGCCAAATATCAAATACGTATTTCACAGCAAACCGAGGTAAGGATTGCCACTAGATGGCGACATATGTCTATATTTTGTAGCTTTTCTCTCTTTCTCTCTCTCTGTGTGTGTGTGTGTGTGTGTGTGTGTGTGTGAGAGAGAGAGAGAGAGAGAGAGAGAGAGAGAGAGAGAGAGAGAGAGAGAGATCTATAAGTTGTGTTTAAAAATTCTCTTAAAAACACTTTAAGTGAAAGAAGTCATATTAGATATCCTTTACGGTTACAGTTTCTAATCTTGTTTAAATTATTGGTATGATTAAAAGAATATTGCTATTTTTTGTATTTTCATTTCTTTGAGTAAAGAAAATGGCAGACCTCCTCACAAGATTAGTATAAGCATTATGAGACCTAAGTGAAATAGTTAAAAGAAAATATTTTGAACACTCCGAAATGTACATCAAAATGTTATTTCTTCCAAAATATTAAACAATGCTAGCAAATCAATCGTCTTCAGCTGTAAACAATGGTAATACAGTAGGCTTCCATTGCCTTGGCTTCCTTGTCTCTCTTACTCTTTCCATAGCTCAGAGCTTTGTCTGTTATCTTTCATTTTCTTCCATTTTTACCATGTTCCATTGTCAGTACAGCCATGTTCTGGGGGCTGTACCTATGGGGATTCTATAAGAATACAGTGGGATTAGATGTTCCCATCACTTTGTGACTCTTGGTTTTCTCCTTTGAGTAAGTGCAGTCAGTCTGTGATGTTCATGCAGTGACATCACCTAATGCCTCGCTCATCCACTGTGCTTGTTCTGCAGCCTGTGTCCATCATCCTAGAATTGGCCAGCTCTCACTGCTTCCACTTCTATAAGACTTGGCCAGTAACAGAGCAGCCATCTAATGAGCTTTATTTCTGTGCTTAGTCACTATATCCTCTTAAAAAAAAATCCAACAATAATGTTCTTTAAAAATCACAAGTTAGAAAAATCATTCAGCTTCTTCATGCTGAAATAAACATTATCATTCTTCTATGTAATTTATGGTTTATCTCTGAAGAAAACAGGCACTGGGTATGTTATAACATGTAAATATAAATACAAATTCTTATCAGGGTTGACAAGATTCATGGTATGTTCCGATGACTTCTCAGCCTTCACCACTTTTCTCTTTGCTCCTGATTGGTCTACTCTAGCTATGGTGGTTTTCTATCCGCTTCTGGAACAGCAGATCTGCTCTAGTGTCTGCCTTTGACCTTTATTCCACCTTTCATGTTCTTCCTCAGTGTATCCTCACCCCTCAGCCTTCTCTGAAAAACTCATGTAGTCACTTTATCTAGAATGCCTCTAACACTGCCCCCATTTCTCACCTGGCATAGTCTTTATTCCTCAGTACCTACTGTCTTCACACTGACATATTTTTTCAAGTAGTAATCCTTCTCACCAAGACATGGTATGGCCCTATCATGGCAGAGAGTTGACCTGCTCTATTTATGGCTCTTTGATTAACACATGGAGTTGTGCCTGCTAACTACTAAGTATTGGTAAAATAAAAACAAAGTGAGCAAATGAATGGATAGGGCAACATCTAATTCAACAATTATTTCTTTGTAGTCATTGGTGGCAATTTGAAAATAAACAAGGAAAACAGTCTCTGCTCTCAGTAACCTCCTTTGAGTGGAGAGTACAGAAATAAGAGTAATAACCAGGGCACAATGGACAGAGGGCGAGGCCTATGGAGGTGGGAATAGCATGCTATTATCAGGGCACCAGGAAGGAGACTGTGCCTTAAGCTGGGAAGATAAATATTGAATTGTATGTTTAAATAAGTATACTTTGAAAGTTCAAAGAGGAACATTCAAATCGGCTTTCTAATTAGAGCCTTAAATTCTCACTTGGAGTTATATAAATAACTTCTCAGGTGCAACCTTTGGAGTGTGACTTTCCCCAACCTCATTGCCTCTGATCTCCTCTTTTCTGAAGCTTTGCCCTGAAGCTGGCTCTGCCAGAATCACAGCTTGGCCTTCCATTAAGCTAATGAGTACTTGCTTTTACAATTGAGCTGTTCAGTGCCACTGCTGAACCCGTTCTGACCACTCTGATTAAATTAAAAATAGAAACAACAGTTTCTCATCTATGATTTCTCACATTCTCTTCTTCTAATGGGTGGGATGGGGTCAAAGGTGGGAGTATAACATCTTCCTTGTTTGAACAGATTTAGAGGAACTCTTTCATATGCTTTAAACTTATATTTTTGTAATTAATAATGAAATTATTCATAAATAAGCCTATTTTGTAATACTTAAAAGGCAAGCACATAGAGTGAAAGTTTTGAATCTTTCTTAAATACATAGTGCCTTACTCCTGTGCAAGCGCACAAATATGCTTCATTACTAAGATGTTTGTGCAGTAGTTCTGTTACTTTGCTATAGTAAGAGCAGAGTTTTCCCAAAAAGCTGCACTCCATACATGCCATCACATTTTATTCACTGCTTCAGCTTTTTTAATATTTACTTTTATTTTTATGTGAATTGGTGTTTTGTCTGCATGTATAACTGTGTAAGGGTGTCAGGTCTTAGAATTACAGACAGTTGTTAGCTGCCATGTGGATGCTGGGAATTGAACTCAGGTCCTTTGGAAGGACAGTCAGTGCTCTTAACCACTGAGCCATCTCTCCAGCCCTCAATGCTTCAGTTTCTAATGAAGGTGTGGGTTGTTGATTTTTGTCTGATGAGAATGACGACTGTTTGTTTTTCTAGAGAAATGCAGCATACTGAAGTTGGAACAGTTTGGATTTTTAATGTTGCTAGTAGGCCCACACATTAATGTTTGGTCTCCTGTGTACCTGTATTCAGAAGTTTCTAACCTGAGGTCCAGACCTGAAGGTCAACAACCACTTAGACCCAAGTAATTACACAAAAACTTATATTAATTAAAGCTGTTTTGCTTATGGCTCAGGCTCATTACTTGCTAGCTTTTTCAACCTAATGCAACCCATTTTCATTAATCTATGTTTTGCCATGTGGCTCATGGATTATCTGGGTTTCATTATGTCTTGCTTCCTTAGGCAGCAGCTTGTAGCATTTCTGTGTGACTGTACTTTTCTCCCCTTTTATCTATGCTTAGAATGCCAGCCTGCCTATAAGCTAGCTTGCCATAGGCCAAAATAGTTCCTTTATTATCCAATGGTAATTTACAGCATACAGAAAGACATCCCACATCATGTACCTCTGTTGGGAAGAAACAGAATCTTTGTGAGGTGGGATCTGTGAGAGTTTCCTGAGTCACCTGGGGGCATTAGGGTGATACCTATCCCTCCCCTCTCCTCCCCTCCCCTTCCCCTCCCTCCACTTCCCTCTCCTCCCCTCCCCTCTTCTCCCTTTGCCTTCCTTCCCCTTCTCCATTTCCTTTCTAGCTATGAGACGAACAGTTGTGTTCTCCACATTCCCCTTTCATGATGATGTAGCAGTGACCAAAGGTTCAAAATCTACAGTGTCACTTGCTAATGTATTAGAACTTCTAAAAGTGTGAGCCACTAGAAATATTTTCTCTTTATAAACTGATTGTCTTCGAAGATCCTTTGCTATAGTGACAGAAAACTGACTAATCCAAAAAGTGTCCCTCTCAATATAAATATAATCTACAAGCATTCTTTAAAAAGCATTTGCTAGCAATGGAGAGAGGAACACTTGAAGAAAAGAATACCAAGTGGAAAAAATGGAAAAGTAGCAGATAAGGAAATGGGCTGACTTTCAAGATGACCCAGAAAGTGCCTAGTGGAGGAGGCAGCAAGTATTAGTTCTGGAAATTATTTGTTTTGGATATTAATGTGAAATGTTGGGCAGTATATGCAGATAGGGAAATATTTACTGACTAATTTGACAAAGGTAGGTAAGTCATGTAGTGTAGGGCCATCATTACCCAAGAGCATAATAACCAAGGCTGTTCTCATAGTTCTGGTGATTGGGTTTTGACCTTTGATGAATTTAACCTTGATATTCACATTTGAGCTGTTAAGCTGATTGATTTGACTTAAAGCTTGAAAATTATAAATTATACATTTTCTTGCATCTGTAACTGTTGAAATTATTGTGGCTTCTGCTAATACCTTTGAAGTCATTCTTGTAGCCATAGTAAGGTGTATTCTCTTTGATGAAACCAAGTGGAGACTAGCCAGTAATTTAGAGTCTATTCCCCACATAATGCCATTGTCCCTTAGATCTGTCAGAAAGCTGAATACCATAAAACATACCTGATCATCAACTAGATATCTATGATTTTTTTTTTCTTTTGCAGAAAGACAGTTAGCTCAGAGTATATCCCTGCACTCTTGGCAAACTCAATTACATTTTGGGCTATCCATTTCTGCTGTGGGACTATGCTCTTGTACATTGTAAATATTTAGTACTCCTATTGATTTAATAAAACACTGATTAGTCAGAAGGCAGACAGGAAGTATGGGCAGAGCTATTAGACTAAGAAAACTCTGGGAAGAGAAAGAGAGACAGAAGTCAGGAGATACAGAGGAAAGAATACTAGAATGCTGCTCTGAGAAAAGGTACCAAGTCATTTGGCTAAATGAAATAAGAATCATGGGTTAATTTGAGAGTAAGAGTTAGCAAGTCATATACCTGAGCCATAGGCCAAATAGATTGTAATTAATATAAAGCTGTGGGACCCTGAGTCTCAACCTCAGGGCTAGGCAGGACCAGAAACTTTTTACTATACATTTCCAATTCACAAAGCTATGATTTCAGATCAGTTTCCAATCACACATTACCCTGGTCCCTAAGACTAGTTCATGCTGTATTTTAGGTTTCCTGAACTGACAATGTTATGTATTTGTTTGTAGGTTTGTTTTTGTCTACAAAAGCATGTCAAAGCAGACTAGAATTCAGATATTTCATAGACCTACCATGTTCTTCACCAGTTGTATGCTCTTAGTCGATCAACCTAGTAAGAATGGACTGTTCCCTTCTCTTTGTTTTGATATGTTTAGCTCAGTACGACATTTGGTTTTTCTGATGACAGAAAAGTGTCATCTCCTTTCAACCTCCTCCTTTATAGTGCTCATAGTGAATTTGGGCAAGGTTCTGTAGATTCATGGTTAATATTTGGTATCCTAACAGTACCATTTTCAAGCCTGATATTGTTTTTCTTGTGGCTGACCTCTAGTTACACTCTTATTCTTTTGGTAGCTTAACCAAAAATGAGCATAGGGAAACTAATGTGATTCTGCTTTACCTCCTTGTACTCTCTTCGGATTCTTGTAGTCCTAGACTATATATAAGAATAATTTCTGCTCTGTTGAATATACTGTCTCAATTTTGTAGGACATATTGGCTGTCTAGAATCTTCAGAAATGACCTTGTCTATTCCACAATTAACAATTCCGAACAATAGTTCTCATTACATGTTGGAGTAACTATAACACAAGGGAAAGTTACTGCCTACTGAAATAGAAGTTGATAGATTTCTGTTGGCAGGGTTGGCCTGCTTAATTACAGTATCTTGACCTTGAAAAGAGTTCAGGTGGTAACAGTTAAGATTATTACAGGCCCACCTTAGACTTTCTTCTTCTGGCCAAGATGAAAACAATTTTGTGTGTAGCAGACCCCACTGAAATACAACCCCAAGATTAACATTTCAAGTCAAACAGAGAGTTGGTGCTGAATTTGAAAAGAAGGACACTTGGAATTTTCAGATCTGTCCCTGATGACCTGTAGGATTATTTAGCTTTTCGAGTCTAGGACTCAGTGATGGTACTGTTAGATATAATATGATATCTTACTTTTCTGTATTGTGCAGAGTTCTGTGTATAGGAGCTTTGATTAAGATGAATACTAATTGATGATCTGGCAGACTTTGTTCTTTGGAGTAGTCAGAGTGGATTTCATTTGGCACAGCTACAATGTGTCTATTGTTGTCAAAGTTGCATAGAAACTGGGATTAATTCAGGCAGGTGGCAGTCTTCTCAGGGTCTCATATTTATAAATATTATGTGCAATGAGACACTGACAGCCCTTCCCTTTATCCTGCTTTTCTAAGGATGTTTACATAATTCTGTGAAAACAGAGGTATGGATTTCTGTTGTGATATATATTTATTAAAATTAATCTAGAATATCAGAGGTAACCATAGAACCAAACCCACACCTTTAATCCTAGCTTTCTGGAATGTAGAAAGAGGAAATTAAGAGAGCTGGGTGGAGAGAAAGAGAGAAGAGGAGTTTTCAGCTTTCCCAGAAACTTTTTCTTTCTTTTTGGCTGAGGACTCAGAAGCATTCTGTTGGAGGATTCCTGGAGAAAGGCCTGAGAAAAGTTGGCTGGTGGCTGTGGGCTGTTTCTGATATTCCAGGTTTTTCCCAATATCTGTCTCCAGGTTTTCATTATAAACTAACTAGAGTTTGTGCAATAGTCTCCTTAAAGAGTAAAAGTAGTCATGCATTCTGCATGCTTTAAAGACTTGTTTTCTTGACTGCAGTTTAAACCACACTATGCAAGCATCTTCCCATAGTTCTGGGAACTACTGTAAACAGTCAAGACATGTTGGACCATTAGGACTGAGAGAACTGAAACTTCTTCCTACATTGTCTTGGTTGATTAACTTACTATCTTGTAAACAAGTTAAAATCTTACACTTTTTGTAGTTTTTAATGCATATCTGTATAATATATAGATATATAATTTAATTATGTACATCTATAATAAAAATTACAAAGGTATTCATATAAAATATAAGTATGTATTTAGTAAAATAGTTTTAATTTATTAGCATAATCTCAAGAAATAACAAGCTTGAATACATAAATACCTGCATATTAATATAAAAGTGCAAAATGCTGAAAAAACACATAAAAGATGCAGAGTGCTGACTGCAAAGAAGCATCATCTTGTCTATAAAAGAACCATGGAAAGAAATTCACCATTACTCTTGATCAGGAAAAAAAGGTAAGTGAAAACTGCAGTGAGATTTTAGTTACACCTCCATGACAGAATGGTTAAATCTGTAGTCAGATTTCAGTTGTGCTTATATGATGAAATGGTTATACTAAAAAAGCTTTATATCATCCAGTGTTTCTGATAACCTAAGAGGAACAGAAACCATAAGGAATGTGGGTAGAAGTGTGAATTTATAGAATGCCTTACATACAGAGCAATTTGCAGCACTGTGGGGCCACTTTTAATGCAGGAAATATTATATGGTCATTTTTCCATTTCTCCTTCCCTTCTTCTCTTGTTCCCCCATCCTGCCTTAGCAGATACTGTGTAAGTCATTCCAAAGAGAAATAATTTTAATAAGAAAACTGCAGAGCTGATTTTCTGAATTTGTGGCACTTGAATTCTTTAGAAAAATTTTAGAAATTAGAAATTATTTCTCTTATCTGTTGCCTTTCCAGTTTTATCAGGAGGTTTATTTAACTCATCTTAACTACAATTAGTTATTTATAAAATATTTACCTGTGGTGAACTATAATGAAGCTAAGCTTTTGGGCTAAAACTACATCTATTGCCCCCTTTCAAACTGGAAGTAAGGTCTTCAGGAGAAAGAATTCTTTTTATAAGAAGGAGGATCAGCTATAAAGTAGATGAGGTAATGTCTAGAAAAATACTTTCTAACTATATTACTCTTTAGGTGTTGGTATTTTTAACCAGGAAGCTCAGAGAAAAAAGAAAAGTATATTTGAAAATATGGTGAGTTTAAAGAATGAACTCCTCATAATTCACATCTATGTATGTAGTATCACTGGGACTAGACAACTTCAGCTGCCATAGCAAGAAACCACAGGCCTGAATATCAAAGTTTCTATTTCAGGATGTGAAGAGCAGAAAGTCTGAAGTCTTGCTGTGCAGGTTTGGTTTCTACTGGCATGTATACAACATCTACCTCCTTTTCATCATAAACACACCCTTGCTCTCTCTCTCTCTCTCTCTCTCTCTCTCTCTCTCTCTCTCTCTCTCCTCCCAATCAAATTTAGAAGTCTATTTCCAAATAAAACTACATGGTTTACAATCTATTGAATTTGAGAAGTGGGTGACCAATGTCTACAAGTTTAATGGGTACAGTTTTGAGTAGAGACAATGTAATGAATGCTGAGGCTCCTGAAGACAGATGAAGCAGCATGATGAAAGAAGGGGAAGCAGGTGGGGGTGCTGTGGGAAACTACAAATGTTCCCTGGATGATGCATCAATGGTGTGTAACAGAGAGGAGAGTGAAAAGATGAGAGGAAGAGGGAGAGAGAGGAGGAGAATTAGAGAGAGAGAAAAAGAATAATGATGATTCAAAACAAAAGTGAAGTAAGAAAGGCTTCCCATCCTATGAGACAGGACTCAGGCTTGTGACATGCATGTATAAATATCTATGATGGAGTAGTAGAATAAATGTTGGGAAAATTTTAGGTTTTACTTCATTTTAGATTTAGGTTGAATAGTGGACTGCTCTAGGCAAAGAAGAGAGGTAGGGGAGAGAATAGAGGTTTGGTAGAAGGAACCAATTAGGATTAGTCTGGGAAGACAACCATGGTGATCTAAATCAAGAATCTGTAATGGAAGGAAAGAGAACAATGTGAGGAGAAGATAAATGGCAGGACTTGACAGCTGTCTGAATGACAATGGTACTTCTGAGGTGATGGACGAGCCTCATTCTGAGTTGTCCTACTTCTTCTAGTATTTAGAGATCAGCCATGACATGTTGATTGCCCAGCAAAAGCACAGGATAAACAACTCAAAGACCTTAGTGAACAGGACTTCATTCCTGTGCAATCTATTTTTCAATGGGTTTTAAATTCTGTAAGTTTAAGAAGCTCATGTTATATTTTTAGTCTCCTTTGTCATGATTTTGAAGTGCTTGATACATAGAATTTTTTTGGTTCAAGTTCACTTGTAATATGAAAAACTGGGATGTAGGTACACCTGTTCCCAAGAAGTAACATCACTTATAGTTCTAGGAACATTTAGATCATATTAGATTAACAACTGTACTATTTTGATTATGTTAACATTTTCCTTGCAAGAAAGTTATTCCTTGGAGCAAAAGCTGAGGTAAAAATTTTATATGGTCAAATGGTATACTATCTCGTCCTTTGACTGAATTCAACTCATCACTGTACTTTTAGAGCTCTTTGGATCATTAACCATTCTAAAACTCAGGGCTACCTTTTGTTGCATGTGTTATGGTTGTTCAAAGGCTGAACTTTCAAGACAGGGTCAATTTATATAGACTAACTCTGCAGAGAAAGTTTTATATTATGAGTGTGTTTCATTGATGATGTTCAGTTGACAAAGTAATTGCTATTTCAGGCCCTTTGGCCTGAAGAGATTTTGTTCTGAATCTGTGGTTTAAATGCATAACAAAAGCAAAGACTTCTTAATGGTACTTGATTTGAAATTAGAATGTGGTTACTTTAAAACATGGATAGTTTTATTGCCTTAAACTATTTTTAAACTGCATTTGTTTTTTAATGGTCTCCATTACTACATGCTGTGGAGAAAAAAAGGTAGAAGAAAATTTATATTGTCTCAGAGATAGGTGAGAACCTGCAGAGCAGTGGAAGGAAAGATATTATTTTTTGAGCCTAGTGATCATTAGTTCTTTCTATGCCTCTTCTAAAGCTCCATATAGGCGTTCCCAACTCAACACATATGGCCTAATTGGATCAAGTGGCATAAAAGGTTACCCAGCTTTTCATTTGGGGGAACCTGTATAAATGGAAAAGCATAGACAGACACTGTGAGTGTGAATGTATCTTACACATACATTAGTTTTACAATATGCCATTATTCCTTAAAATATGTAAAAATAAGACAGGCCATTTTTAACTAACATAGAAATGCTTGCTCTCAGTGAGACTAGGAAAATAATAGGTCCATTTCTCTGAGGAGGCTTTTGCCCTAGAAGAATGCTCAGGCTTTTGCTCAGGCTTTTGCTCAGGCTTTTGCCCTAGAAACAGGACAAGGTGAAAACGTCTTACCCTGCCATACATGCTCTGGTAGGCTCCAGCTATCATTTGCCGCTGTCCATTGCTGCGCTGTGTTAGGATGTCGATCAGCATATCTTTGTTGCAGTCTGAGAAAGAATTATAACAGAAAGTTAAAGTTCATACTCAGTAGCTTGGAAGACTCCATCCTTTATGAATTAATCATAACTAATCAATGGGCAGGTGTTATCTGTTAGTATTTTACCTTTAAATACAATTGGGTATCACCTAAAGATTCTCTCTCTCTCTGTCTTTCTTTCTGCCATTAGTGCTATTGATATTGATTCTATTTCTTTTCTTCTAAATTCTCATAGAAAACATAGGAGGTAAGAAAAATATTAGCTTTTATTCAGCTATCTGGTCTACCCTCCTGAAAGAGAGCCTTCCTGACTTTCAAGCTCATGAGTAGTAATTTAGTACCACATCCTTCTCACAGTTCAGTTGAATACTTGGCTCATAATGAACTCCTTCTGAAAACAGATCTGCTTTCATAGAACCCATAGAGAAAAAAAGAATAAAGCAGAAGGAAATAATAAAGTCATAAGGTGTCTGCATACTTTAGTTGGGTGAAGTGAACCTAT
Source organism: Sigmodon hispidus (assembly GCA_004025045.1). Lineage (NCBI taxonomy): Eukaryota > Metazoa > Chordata > Mammalia > Rodentia > Cricetidae > Sigmodon > Sigmodon hispidus. The sequence continues at coordinate 67,913 of PVIH01005195.1, forward strand.
CAAACTTTCAGGGGATGATGGTCCTTTACCCATTAGCCAGGCCATCTTTCTGTTATGTATTGTCTACTTATTCATAGCACAGAATTACACTATCATATCCTATCACAATATTTATAGCAGTCATGCATCATTATTGCTTTCATTATGTTGTATTTCAGAGTAGAGTGACTAAGATAACTTTTGCATCAGCTTGACTAAAAATAATCTAGATGTCCCTCAACTGAAGAATGGATTAGCAAACTGTGGTACATCTACACAATGGAGTACTACTCAGTGTTAAGAAAAAAATGACATCCTAAAATTTGCAGGTAAATGGATGGATTTGGAGAATATCCTCCGAGTGAGATATCACAAATGCAGAAAGGTAAGCAGGAGATGTACTCACTCATTAGTGGTCTTTAAACAAAAAGCTAAGAATATCCAAGCTGCAAACCACAACCACTGAACAGCTTGGGATCTGAAACACTGTGGACCAGCACCTTGGAGCCCATTCCCTCTAGAGGAACGTCTGACCCAGTCTTGATGTTGGGGTGAGGAAAGCAGATCTGCCTAGAGTAGATGCTGAACTAAGCCACCTTGGGACCTTGGGCCCTCTTGCCCTTGCTGAAGAGGAGATAAAGTGATGGGGAGAAGAGTGAGAGACAGAAAAGAGTGGAAGGGGGAAGGGAGTCTGAACAAGGGAATACATCGATAAAAAATAGGACTTTATTCATAAGTAAATAAATAAATAAATAAACAATCATATACGAACAAGAAATTTTTTTAAGCAAATCAATTTGGCCTTTGGGGAATTTACTGTAAATGTACGGCACATGCTGTACATGCAGTATTTATTAATGTGAAATGACATATGTTGGATTTTTTCTTCCTAATGGGATAGAAAACTCTGGGGTTGGTGACTGTTCACACTAATAAAGCTCTTTGTTGGTGGCTTTCTTCATTATCAAAGAAAAATAAATTGATTTCTGTTTAAAGCCTTATGACCTTTTTTTTTTTAAGGTATTTATCTTTGCTATCTGTCTGTCATCTATCATCTGTCACCTATCTATCTATCTATCTATCTATCTATCTATCTATCTATCTATCTATCTATCTATCTATATCTTTTACCTATCTGTCATCCATATCTATCATCTATCTGTTCATATACTATAATAAATTTATTTATCTGTCATTTATCATTCATATATCTGTGGTAAGCTTATCTATCTATCCATCATCTATCAATTATCTATTCATCTATCTTTATCACAAGAGAGTAGAAAGATAGATAATTTGAAAAGGGAAAAGGGAATGTAAATATATTTATAAATAATATATTTTTCAATTATTTCTGTGTTATTCTTATAATCATACCATTTATTGAGTAACTATACTCATTTGTTTTGTTGCTTTGTTGAGATTACACACAAATGATCTCTCTAAATTTTTGTATTTATTAGCTTTAATTAGCAGTTTTGTTCATTTATTCTTTTTGAGATATTGCATAATAATGCTAAATGGATCTCAAAAATTTTTTTAAAGTGTGTTAACTAAAATATAGAAACAATATACTGGTAAAGAAATAAAAGAGAGCCCATTCCTCATTGACTTCATTAAAAGGATAACAAAGGAACATTATAATAAATAACTCTATGCTACAAATTTTAATTGTCAAGATAAATGGATTAGTTCCTTAAAGATATTATGTAGCCAAACTTACACAAAAAATTGAGAATCTGAATAGATATATATCTATAAAAGAAGTCAAATCACTAATTAATAGACTATTAAAATAAAAGTATTGATATTAGATGTTTTAGTACCTGACATATTTTTAAAAGAAGAAATACCAGTTATCTACAATCTTTTTCAAATACCTGAAGTGTTCTAATGCCAATCAGTATTAGTCAAACATCTGAACCAGGGACAGACTTTATAGGTAAATTTACTGACTCAAATCTTTCATGAACAAAGATGTTATCTCCTCCTTCAAAAAACATAGAAAATTGAATACATCTGTGTGTATGAAGAATTAAACATAGGCCTAGAGCATCAGTGTTACCTGTGCCATTTACTGTATAAAGAAGCAAATTCATATGACTGTAAGAAAAGTTGTAGAAAAGGCATATGACAATATATAATATTGTAGGATATTTTGATTTCACTCTGATGCTCCTTAGACTGCCAATAAAATTTACTTTGAATCAGAGAGTAGGGCTAGCTACTAACTGATCAAAATTAGCCATAGAGGTTTTAGAGAACCAAGGACATATAGAGAGACATGAGAAGTAGTATGGAGGGACTGAGGAGATTCTTTGAACTTTTGGATTGAGGAGAAGATAGAAAGAGAGATAGTGTGTGTGTGTGTGTGTGTGTGTGTGTGTGTGTGTGTGTGTGTGTGTGAGAGAGGAGAGAGAGAGAGAGAGAGAGAGAGAGAGAGAGAGAGAGAGAGAGAGAGAGAGAAAGAGAAAGAGGGAGGAGAGGTTACTAGTCACTTCTCTGACAATTCTTTGATTAATCTGGTATTTACTCCAATATCTGACTTCTGAGATTTTATTGATAAAATAATTTAGGTAAATGATTTAATGCAATAGCTGTTCAAGACAAAAGTTCTAACCAAAGTAGGAATCAAAAGAAACTTCTTTAGTTTGATAAATGACCTCTACAAAATCTCATGATTATCATGGTGAGAAAGGTCCTTTACCAGGTAAAGATGGCCACATTTAACTGAGTGGGAGTATTTTAAAACAGAATAATTTTCACTTGCATACCCTTTGTTAAGACTGAAAGATATAGGTTAAGACTGTTCCAGTTTTATAGTGACACATTGAGATTTGGTACATATACATATTTCCAGATTGTAAAAACAAAAATCAGAAACAAACAATAGACAAAAATAAAAACAGCTTTTCTGAGAATGTAAATGTATGTAAGTAGCTACTAATGGTGGTGAGCTGAGAATTTGATGGTGTTATTAAGAGATGCATGCCTAAGAAGTGTTCCCTTTTAGATTGAATAAATATATATTTATACATATTTCTATATTTTTTACTAAAATCACTTATTTTCATATTCTTTAGATTGTTTTGTTTATTTTTAGTTATATAATTAAGAACATTTGGGCAAAATATTGATATTTATCTTTTCCAATTGTGCTTTACCAGAACCATCAAAATTACAGACGTTTTGTAATGGGAATTTTTGGCCTGATCTAGTCTCAAGGTCCAGACGTGCTCAGCACTTCTGAGATGCTCCCCTCCCAAATGACTTAGATGCTTATATTAATTTTATATTGCTTGGCCTATGGCTCAGGCATATTGTTAGCTAGCTCTTCCATTTTAATTTAACTCATTTTTATTAATCTGTCTTGCCACGTGGCCCGTGGCTTACCTATGTTACTTTTACATGTTGATTCTTGGGTGGCTGGATGGTGTCTCTGTGACTCGGCCCTCCTTCTCCTATCTATCCTCCGATTTCCCCACCTACTTTTCAGGTGCCTGCCATAGGCCAAAACAGTTACTTTATTAATAGATGATATTCACAGCATGCAGAAAGACATCCTACATCACATATTTATTTTTAATATATTATATAAATGATTACTATTTATTGATGATATATGAACCCTTATGATATAAATTGAACTTTAAGACAATTTCTGGACACAGGAACTGTCTTACACTGGGCTGTTGGTCCATGTTCTAAGAACACAGAAACAAAACAGGGGCAGAAGTCAGTGTTTCTCAGGTCTCAATCGATTTTGTTCATTCCCCGTAAGGGTCCTGATTCTTACAAACCACTAAGGTTTCCCTAAATAATGCCTGAATCCCACTACTACTTTTTTTGCTCTGAAATTCTTCCCTAGATACTGTGCTATCAAACTCCAAACAATCTAAAATATATCAGCTTAAATATCACAAGCAAATCATTATGACAGTCAAAATGAATTCATACTTTTATTTCAATTGTAATGACAAAAAGTTGAAACTGAAGAAAGGAATTTATTTATTCATTATTGTGTGTGTGTGACCAAGTTGCACCATACTTCAATTTTAAAGAAAAACAACCATAGTCAGAATCCTGAAGAAAACTTACTTTATCTCTGTAGTTTTTCTAGTGATTATTGATGGTTTTTTTTGTATTTGTATTAATAGGATGTAATTTTATTCAGAGAACATTCATTGCATTATATCAATTACCTTAAACATATCCCTTTAGATTTGTTTATGATCAATTATATAGCTTGCTACAACCACTATATGTAGATTATTGATGTTTTAAAAGGCATGAAATTATTTCCACTCCTAAAGCCATATTCAGAAAACATATTTAATACTATTCTGTTATTTTCCTATGTGTGGTATGCTATTTATGCTTGAAACACAATGGTGTGTAGTATACATTAGTGTACAGGAGAGAGAGAGATACAGAGAGATAGAGAAAAAGACAGAGACACAAGGAGACAAAGAAACACACACATACACACACACACACACACACAGATACATAGAAGAGAGAAAGAAGAGAGGAGGGATTCTGTAAAGCAAGTACCTGTGTCCTGAAGGTAAGAGTTTGCTTTTTCATGCATAGGTTTAATTTTTTCTGTACCTATTTCTTTTATGTTGTCTGTTTATCTTCCTGTTCATTTAGAAGTCTTTTAAAAATGGATTTTGTTCAAGTAAAATGCATGAATATTTAACAGCTTTACATTGAACCCTAAAAAGGAAAGAATTAAAAACAGGTTTTTTTTTGTAATTTTTTTTCTAAACTCTGATCTTATTGGATGAACATCAATTTGCCAAACCAAATACCACATACTAGGAACTGACAGACCTTCTGCAGCTACAATGGACAGGCAAAGACAAATGATTATCAAGGAAAAATGGGCTAGGAGAAATGATGCCTAAGGTGGCACAGGGGGGCTCAGAGAAGGATGCAAATGGGGTGTTCATTTGGAGGATTTAGGTTAAAAGCAGACCAGAGAAAGAATAGCATTCCAGGCAGGAAGTATATTGAGACAATTTATGAGGTGTGAATTAACAGAGCCATCTGGGAGAGTAGGATGCTAGATTTGGCTGCAAGAGTAAGTAGCAACAGAAAATAGGCTGGCTATAAAGAAAATAAGTGCAGAGGTCAGGAGGATGCATTACTTCTGATTACACTTACTGCCTTGAAATTTTACCCAAAGGTCCAAGGTATTTGAGGGCATGAGGTATTAATTTCAAGACACAAACTGCAATTTCTCTTTAGCATTGTGGTCTCCTATTGCTTTCTTCTGCTTTTATGTTCTTGTGTCTGTCTCCTAGTTATTTTACACTCATGCCATCATGTTACCATGCAGTAAAGGAGAATACAATAAGCAGTGCATGAATTTCTCAGGCTTACCGAATCCTTGGAGTGCTCCCCCTAGCATTTGGGCATCCATTACAGGATTGAAATTTGGAGCTGGGAAGATGGTTCCTTGGACCTGGTAGGAAAAGTCAACACATAAGAGATTGTACTAAATTAATGAAAAGTTTCAATAAAATTCTCCATATAGATGCTTACAGAAATGTATTCTATAATTTTAAACTACTATACTACAGAGACTTTTATTAAATGTCATAGTTGCATGTTAAATATAGGAAGCTAATTTGGTCGAGTGTGTTTTATTCAATAGGTTTCACTATGTTGATATTTATAATCCAAATAATAAGCTGAGATTAGGAACAAATTAAAATATGCATTTTCTTAGGTACTGAAGGCTGCTTTACAGAAGCTGAAAAGAAAACCATATTGAAAAATTAATGCCATTCATCTGAATTACAAGTCATTCACTATTATTGCTTTTTGGAGGGCACAAAAGACAATCTAAAAATCACATGAGAAAAAATGAAAATAATTGAATGTAGATTAAGGAATTTCTAAAAATTATTATTACCTGAAGCTGAAGAGAAAACATGAAAAATTGATCCCTTCATCTCTTGACAATAAGAAAATAACAGAACATTTGGGAAAGATCTCTGACTTCAGACAGCCAGCAAAAGCTCCCTGACCTATTCTCACCCTCAACAAAGGAGAGCTGTCAATCAGATGTTATTAAGAACTAGGGTCAGATCTGTACATTTGTTGTTGGTGTGTCTGGAACTCTGGAAATGAAAATGCTGCCTCATAGTAAATGAACCTGTGGGGATTTCAGAACTCATTCACTGACCTGATGTTTGGGAATACCATGAATCGCTATATAGCTCTCTAATACTTATTGTCTAATGGAAGGTTAATCAGTTAAATAAAACAGGACTAGCCATAGTTAATTTTTAGATGAGTATTAATTCATTGATATCAAAATATTTATTAAATGCTTTAGGGACACTAAATGCTCTCTTCCCTTGTGAATTACATGCAGTTTTAATTTTAAATAATATTAATAAATGCAGAGTTGTGATTTTGAAGTAGACAACGGTATAATAAATATAGTGTTAACTGTAGTCATATTTTATGCTGAGAAGTACATCTATGATGGTAGGCTATGCTCCTTCAGCATTCAAATGGACAGATATATGCCATTAAAATAAAAAATGCAGTGTCTTTGCAAGATCAGCAAATGTTCTTAATTTCTGATCCGTCTCTCTAGCTTCAAATTTTTAAAAATATTTCAATCCTAGATGAGTTTAAGATTTAAATATTGTAAGAAATCACTTAGCATTAACTGTGAGGTTATATTACTATCACTACATTTCATGAAATGCACATATCTATGTATTTCTTTCACCAAGAAAATAGCTTTTTAACTATTTATTTATAGTAATATTAAGTTCACAACATATTAGTAGAATAGATATTGATTTCCCAAAATGTCTCCTGCCTCTTCCCTCATATGCACATCATCAACATCTATCCAAGTGGTATATTTGCTTCATGGACCTATGGGAGACATAATCTGCAGCCCATATTTTATATTATGGGTCACTTGTGGTAGTATATATTATTTGATTCAGACAAATTTATAGGAGCAAATGCTCATCATTATTACCACTGTTACAATACCACGCAGTCACTTCCATGTTCCAAGAGTTCTCTATATTTTTTGCCTCAGCTCTATTAAAAGATTTTTTGAGGAAAAAGTAAGAGATTCTTTATTTTCTCCTATGATAGAAATTGGAAGTAAACTCACTACTATAACATTGCTACCTACTACCTTAATCTTAATTTTGCTAAATGTTATCAGCCAAATAAAATTTTATTTTGTGATTTCAAAAGAAAAAAAATGAAAGTATTAAAAAAACAGAAACAAAGAAAGAATTTCTAGTGTATCCATTTCTATTTAATATAGTAAAAACTTAACTAGAAAAATATGACAAATGAAAGCTATAAGGGGTATATAAATGAGAAAGTAAAAAGTCAAAGTATTGTTATTTGCAGATAACATGATTCTATACATTAAACATCTGTAATACCACACAATAAAACTTCTACAGCTAATAGACACACTCAAAAATGAGCATGATGCAAAATTAATATACATAAGTCTGTAGCTTCCAATATACCAACAATAAATATATCAAGGAAAAAAACCAGGAAAATAATACTGATACTGTGGAAATATGTTCTGGTATCTTGTTAATATTTATTCCACCTACTGGTTTAATAAAAAGCTGATTGGCCAGAAGGCAGGCAGGAAGTGTGGGTGGGGCTACTAGACTAAAAATACTCTGGGAACAGGAAGAGCAGAGCCGAGAAGTCAGAGAGACACCAGATGAGTTGCCAGCAGATACAGAGGAAAGAAGTTGAAATGCTGCTCTGAGAAAAGGTACCAAGAAATTCTCGGATGGCTTAGTGGTTAAGAGCACTGACTGTTTTTCCAGAGGACCTGAGTTCGATTCCCAGCATCCACATGGCAGCTAACAACTGTCTGTAATTCCAAGATCTGACACCCTTACACAGTTATTCATGCAGGCAAAACACCAATAAACATGAAATAAAATTAAATGTTAAAAAGGAAACTCTGTTTAGGGGGCTGGAGAGATGGCTCAGCGGTTAAGAGCACCGTCTGCTCTTCCAGAGGACCCGGGTTCGATTCCCAGCACCCACATGGCAGCTAACAACTGTCTGTAGTTCCAGTTCCAGACAAACACCAAGGCAAATAAATAAATAAATAAATAAAGTTTAAAAAAACAAACAAACAAAAAAAACAAAAGAGAGAGAAAAGGTACCAATCCACATAGCTGAACAGATTAATGAAAATAGATTGAGATAAGATGAAAGAGTTAGCTAGCAACATGTCTGGGCCGTGAGTCAATCAGCATAAAATTAATATGTGCCTTCTGTGCATTTCTTCAGTACTTTGGAACTGTGGATCTGAACCTCGAGGCTAGGATGGAAAAACTAGGCCAGAAATATCTTATTACATACTAGATTATTTATTTTTTATTGCTGTGAAGACATTGTGACCAAAGAAACTTATAGAAGAAAGAGTTTATGGGGGCTTATAGTTTCAGAGGGTGAATTCGTGACTTCTCTTGATGGAGATCATGGTAGCAGGAAGTCAGGCGTGGCACTGGGGCAGTAGCTAAGAGGTCACATTTTGAAATAACAACTGCCAACAGAGAGAGAGAGTTAACTGGGAATATCATGGGATTTTGAAGTCTCAAAGCTTACTCTCAGTGGCAAACCTTTTCCAACAAGACTATACTTCCTAATCCTTCCTCACCAGATGGACACCAAACATTCAAATATGTGGGCCTATAGGGGCTATTCTGATTCAAACTACCATACGTAATCCTCCCAATAGTATAAAAAAAGTATCCTAGGAAATAAAAGATTTGCACAATGGAAATTTTAAGACAATGAAGAAAGAAAATAAAGAAAACACCAAAAAAGGCTCTTTTATGATCATTGGTAGGAATTATATGTGAAAATATTTATTCTATAGAAACAATTTGCAGCTTCAATACAATTCCCATTAAGCACCCAGTACAATCATTTGCAGAAACTTAAAAAAAATAATCTTACATTTCATATGGAATCTCAAAAGCCCAGTAGAGCCAAAACTATCTTGAATAGCAGTACCAACAAGGAGGGTAACAATGACAAGGATAGTTAGGGGACTGCTGGTGGTGTGTCACTCCAGATTTCACATAATGTTACATATTTATGTTAGTCCTTATTTCTATTTCTGTTGAGAAAATACTGGAAAGAATATAATATCATGGGAAAGAGTTTATAATGTCATCCCTACCTCAGGAAATAAGGTAAGGAGTTAGTTTCTGATTCTCATTAGAAACTGGAGAAAGAAGACTTTAAAAATATATAATACACATTTACATAATTGTAAGCTGGCTGTGATGGTGAACCAAGAAAACCTGTATATGAAGTTGCATTTAGCACTATTTCCCAAGAAGCAGGTTATGACTTACTGCTGTAATAAAGTAGTTGGCATGGAATTGTGGAAATATAGATACTTCTGGAGATTTAATAGTTCTACAAAACAACCACTCACATTTGTACTGCACGGAGTACAACATCTACAGGTATCTAGGTTCATATAGTAACACTATACTTTGTATTGAAATTAATGTATGTCAATGAATATTACACATATCTTTTATCTGAAGGTCTAGTAGCATTTTGGTTAACAAATGAGTTAAAATTTTAAAACATTACAGATTATAAACAACTTCCTGTGATATACAATACAAAGCATGATTTCTAGCTAGGAAAGCATACTGTTTGTTTGTTATATATATACTGTATATATATAAAAGAAGATTGAGCAAGCCATGGGGAGCAAACCAGTAAGCAGTACTCCTTTTGGCTTCTGCATCAACTCCTGCCAACAGTTTCCTACCCTATTTGAGTTCCGGTCTTGACTTCTCCAATGGTGAACAGTGATATGATAACGTAAACTAAATAAATTATTTTTTTTCTACTACAAAAAATGACCATTAACTAATACCTATTATATAAATTCTATTTGGCATTATAATAAAAACCCACAATCAGATATTAGAGAAAAGCTGAAATATCATAGAGATAGAAAAATAAACCACAGCCACTTCTGTTACGGTCTGGTCCTAATGCTCACAAAAGATCACCAAAGATGCAAACTCTCCAAAATGCAAAAGCAAGGTTCTGATACACAAGAATGACAGTGATTAGAGGAGGTACCTGCCCTTTTGCAAGCTGGGTTTTAAATACAAAAAAATCACAAGGTTAGGCAAGAATCACAAGGTTATTATCTTAGCTCACTGTTTGCCAACCCCTTTCTTTGACTATCTCCTAGGTTGGATCTTCCCAGACTACCTCTGGTCCTGAAACATTCCATGGATAATTAACTGTTATCAGTCCCTAAGCTACCTACTTTTTTCCTCAGGCTTACCTAGAAGCTGAGAACTTTTGCTCAAAAAATGAAGGTGCTTTTCTAGTTCTTCATTTCCCCCTTTCTTATGGGACTAGTAAAACCCAATCATGGATTTTATATAGTTCTAGTGCGTAAGTGTCTCTCTTCACTAACCTAGGGAACTTCTCAGGCCTGTCTCCAGGAATCCTCAAACTCCAACCTACCAGGGAAGTGGCAGGGAAAGCTGAACTCCTCCCTTTTCCCCTCTGTCCAGCTATTTTACTTCCTCATTCAACATTCCTAGAGCTAGGATTGAAAGTGTGGACCACCACTCCCTGACCTTCATGGCTTGGCTCTCTGGGTGGTTCTGTCCTCTGATAACCCAAACTACTTTTATTAAATATATAACATATGGCCACAAATATCTATCTACAATAACAATCTAAATAGAATTCATCATAGAAAAATATATCTCAATAAAGGCTACACATGAAAAATACACTGTTGCTATTGTTTAAAATTGGCAGTCTCAAAGTATTCCACTAAAATCAGGAATAGGCGAGGGTGATAAGGAAGTTGGGGCCAAGACTAGTCATCATGGGTGACATAAACATGAGAAAGTTTTAAGTATGGTGATCTGAAAACACATACAGAAAATTAGACTTGGTTGGAACAATGGACTATAAATTTTAATATACAAAATTCACAAGGAAATCAAGAAATGAAGGTCTAAGAACAAATTATAATAAGTAGAATTAAAGAATATATAGTATTTTTACTAGTTTCTTATAAATTTACTACTACTACATGTCTTAGCTTGACTTATGTTGTTATAAAACAGAAGGGATTAAATTTAGCTAGGGGAAAGAAGGGTCTATTTGGCCTATGGTTGTAGTTCATCATTGAAGAAGCAAGGCAAAAACTCAGGTGGGTGTTTGATGCACAAAACATGAAAGAACATTGGTTACTGGCTTAATTTCCATAGTGTATTCATTTATCTTTATTTTCTACTGCTGAGACCTACTTGCTTAGGAAAAGTATTATCAAAAGAGGGCTGGACCCTCTCACACCTATCTATTATGGAAAAGGGTATGGAAGCAGTGCACAGGAGGGTTTTTTAGTCACCCGCTCCGCCACTGGTCTAGGAACCACCCCGGAGCTCAGCTTCTTCTTTCGCCTTCCCTCATTTGGGGGCTTTATTTTTGATGCTCTTTCCAGTTGACCACGCCCCGCTCGGCTCTAGCACTCTGGTGCGTAGCTTTTGATTTCCTGCTACACCTATTGCTACTGAAGAAAATGTTCCCTTGACAAACCCACAGGCCAATTTGATAAGACAGTTCTTCAAATGAGGTTCTCTTTTCTTCAGGGACTTAAGTTGAAGAAAACTAACAGGCATAATACATCTTGATAATATCTACTGCCACCTAATTCCTCTCAGGTTCATCCTTCTTCCCCAAATCCCAACTTGGTGGTATTTTTTTTCCTATTGAGTATAATTTTTGATGGTTATGTATTCGAGGGTGTGTGGCCGTACACTGGGGCATTGCCAATCAGAGACCATATTCTTAAAGAAAACCGACACTTTCTCTCCCAGAAGTTGTCAACTGTCCATGTTTCTCACTGAGTGTTGGGGATTGGGACATCTTTCTACTCTATGTTATAATATTAACTGTCTTGATCTCTTGCAAGCAATCATGGATGTACTCATGAGTGCATTAGTCCTGTCAAGTGCAGAAGGAACTGTTTTAGTACAGTCTGTCCTGACTTCTGGTCTTTACAATCTCTCTGATTTCTGATCCTTAAACCTTGTGAAATGAGTGAGATACAGATGACCAGTTTGTGCCTGATACTTCTTCTCTGAACGTTGACAGTTGTGACTTTGTGCATTAACCACTGTTCGCTTCACAAAGAAACTTCTCTGATAAGTCCGAAAGTTGCAATAATTAGGCATTTTGATAATCTGCCCTTTTTCAGAATAACAGTTAACACCCAGGGACGATGAGCTCCTTAACCATAAATTCTTTGTCAGATTCATATGTGTTTCTTCATGTACAATGGGCCTTAAATTCAATCATAAAGTACTTGATTACTCTCAGGACATCCATGCCACTGTTGTCTCCAATAGTGGGCACATCTTGGATGTAGTTCATAGGGTTTACAGCTGAGTTAGGCTGTGAATGACTCCTCTACCCACCAACCTCGTAAATACCATCTACTGTTACTAGACAATCTATCCAGCTTAGACAAAGTTTTCTGGTCAGTATCCATTTGATTCCTTAATTCATGTAACAAATATGTGTAGCATCTTCAAACATATAGTCTTACTATCAGTTTTGAAAGACAACCATGAGCAATGGCAATAGCCTGTTTTGTTTTGAAAGTCTAATTAATTTTTTTAAATATCACCAAAGAAATAATAAAGATTTTCTTATGTTCTTCAATATAATCAAGAAAATTTTATATTTTCCATTAAAAATACACGCACAAACACATTCTTCAAAAATTTCTAATAAAATTAAATGGCTAGCAAGGAGAAATCTTCTCTAGTACTAAAGATTTTCTGCAAGGTTTCAAAGCTTTCCTTTGGGTGAAATTACAGGCCAGATTCTTAGTAATGAAGGAATGGTTGGGAAACTGTCCTTTGTATGACTTATTAGAGCAGACAGGACACTAGTCAAATTATAGAGCTTTCCTGTTCCTGGAGAGCAATCACATTACAATCATGTGTCCTGCAGATTGGCCCTAAGGGGGTTTTCAGGAGCTAAAATCTCAGCATAAATCACGGTGATGGAGAATCTGCAGAGTTAAAGTAGCTCTGCTCCAGTATAAAACCCACATTCACTGTGAGGGTGAATATAAGACATTCTACATGCTCACTTCAACCCAAAGGGAGGGAATGTTTATGCTTTTATTTAATCTTCATGAAATCTTTCTGTGTACTGTCTATACTCTCTGTTTTGCTGTTGCTTTGACGAAATACCTTGACCAAAGGAATTTCAAGAAGGAAGAACTCATTTTGCCTTGTGGTTTTTAAGGGACAGAATCCATCATAGTGGGGAAAATCTGACCACAGATTGCAGGATCAGGAAACTAGCTAATTGCCTTTCATCCATAAATAGGAAGCAGAAGGAACAGGAAATAGGGATAGACTTAAACTCTTAAAACTTGTCCTCAGTGATGGTTATACATCCTTCAGCAAGGCACTACCTCCTGAAGATTCTTTTGTCTTCCCAAAGAGCTCCACCATCTGGGGCCCAACTGTTCAAACACATGAGCTTCAGGGGGCAGCTATTGCTGAAACCACAGGAGAGTTCCAGGTTAGCAAGTCTGAGAACTCATTGCTCTTCTTTTCTTTATAGCTTGCTTCATCATTGTTATTATATTACCAAGTGAGTAATATAAAATCATAAATTACATGATTTATTTCTGCTAAAATGAAAAGAGCCCAACACAAATTTATGTATTTAATTATAAGTAAATTTTAAATGTAGGCATTTTGGAAGATACATAATTCCAATTTTTAAACATCTTGGAATATATATTTCAGACTGATACTTGAATATATGGTATCAATGGACTGGATATTTAAATTAGCAAGGCTTGAATTCTTTATAGATAGAAGCCAGCTTAACACCATATAATGTGTGTGTTAAAAATAATTATGATGTTATGTATTTGGAAGCAATTTTTAATTTGTTAAATTGATGATAGATTGCAGATAGATAGATAGATAGATTTTTTTATTTGCAGGCTTAAACAACCAACCTTTATAAAGAATGTAGGTTTATAAATGTAGATGAATTTGTCTTCATCTACTTTTTCTTTATCTCCTATTTTTTGGAAAATCCTTTGCTTGGTTTGAGCTTTGACAGAGTTATTTTATATGAAGGGTAGTTCTATCCTTTAATATAATCTGAAAATGATGGTAGAAATTTATTAGTTAACTTTTTAGAACATGCAATAGCTGCCAATCATAGAATTTCTTCTATAGTGTAAGTAAAATATATGATAAAATTAGAGATAAGTCTCAGACACAAATTATGTAATTTGAGTGCTTTGGAACGTCTGGAAATTTTTAAAAGAAAAATCTAGAGATTCTAATTGTCTTTTTTTTTTTCTATTATTGTGGTGACAGGCAGATGCTACAAATGTGACAGACCTAGTGCTTGAGCCATGTATAGCATAATTAGCCAGGAAGGAAACTGCAAGTTCATTTTTTCTATGGAAGTAACATAGATGGCAAACTATGTTTCAGTTTTTGAAACTTATAAATATCTGTCAAGAGGCCATTCAAACAGTGATTCTTCAGATATATTTTTGAAAAGTAGTTTTTGGGACTTGTCCCATCTATGAGAATTATATTGTCCCCAAACTCAAAGCTTAGTTCAGGTTCCACTAGTTACATGGGATCTTTTTAGATTTTGTCTAACAGTGATTTCCACCTGCACTTCTATTGCATGTGGCCCTCTTTGCTGCATTCCATTATCTTCAGATCTTAAACTTCCAGTGAATGAATGCTTTCCTGTTTTGCCTTTCAGCCTACTAAAGTAGTACCTGAAATATAATGTGGACTCAAAGAATTTTTCTACATCATAAGAATTCCCAAGTTTTACAATTTTCTATTATTGCATTAAACACCATGGGCAAAAGCAATATGGCTAGGAGAAGCTTTATTTTATCTTATAACTCACAGTCTTTATGAAGAGAAGTCATGGTACAGTGCATGAAGGAAAGCTGCTTACTGGCATGTTTCTAAGGGCTAGCTCAGTCTGTTTTTATTTTTATTTTTATTTTTTTTATTTTTTTTTTATACAACTGAGGACCACCTATTCACATGTGATACTGCTCACATCAGTCATTAAGAAACTATCCCACAGATTTGTCTATGGACCAATACAATAGAGACCTTTTCTCAATTGAAGTTTGCTCTTCTCAGATGACTCTGGCTTGTGTCACATTGTCAGAAAATTCTAACCAAGACATATAGACCCTAAAGGTGTCTAAAGGCCTTGGGGCCAGCCTGACCTTGCCAGTTTAAATTTGTTATAACTGGTGACTTAAAACTTGTGTTTTAAGCACTTCCTCATAACCATGAGGGCCCTTGAGTAGGCATTTCCTCATAAGCCATCCTGGGGCATGTCTGGGGCCTTGGCAACAGAGCGGGAGCCCTGATGTGAGATAACCTGGACCAGTGAGAGAGGACTATGCTACAGCAGCAAATTCTAGCAAAGCAAAGCCCTTTCTCCTGGCTGGGAGGAGGGCATATAAAGGCTTGCCCCTTTCTTCAATAAATTGAACTTGCTTATTTCAACTTGTTCCAGGAGACTGTGTCATTGCTATCCATGACTTCTCACCCCCTCCCCCAAGAGGAACTAGAAGGACCCAAAGCATAGCATCCTCAAAAAGAGCTCTTCAATGTGCCCATCAGTATTACTTAAAATCAGTTACTAATGTAAACAGGCTATATTTTAAAGTGTTTTCACCTGCATTCCCCTGAGAAATCTTGCAAGACTGACTCTACTTATAGTCTTCATTTATGAAGAGTCCATAATGCTAAGTTGCTTAAGAGCACACTGATAGTGTGTCATGAAGAAAATACTCAAATTTAAATTTAATCCCACAGTTAGTGCTATATTCGTTATAGCAGTAATTGTTAAATAAAATAAATAACATATTCTATTGCACAGACTTTCTCATTTATGTAAGAGAAAATATATTTCTATTTTTAAAGCTTTCTACAGGGGAAAATCCAAAATTACATAAATAAATAGTTATGTTTATGTTATCTTATATTGTTAGGTCAGGTTTAAGTCAAAGAAGACAACAGTGTGTGTATATGAGTGGCTGTGTATAGTGTGCGTGTGTGTGTGTGTGTGTGTGTGTATACATCTGTGAGTGTGTTTGTATGGGTTAGAGAGAAGACAGATAAAAAGAAATGTAAACAAAGTAATTGGGTTCTCAACATTTTAAAATATTTAATTTTAATTTTGAGTTATTGTAGAATCACAGTGAGAACGCATCTGATGTTTTGAGTGCTGTGGGATTACGTTCTGGTACATTGTAAATATTTGTCCTTCATACTGCTTTAATAAAATACTGACTGGCAAGAAAGTAGACAGTAAGTGTGGATGGGGCTACTAGACTAAGAAAACTCTGGGAAGAGGAAGAATCAGACAGAAAGACTAACAGATGCAGAGGAAATGAGATCAGAATACTACTCTGAGAAAAAGTACTAAGCCACTTGGCTAATCATAGATAAGTTTTTTTACAAAAAGAGTTAATAGTTAGCAAGTTATGTGCTTGAGCCATTGGCCAATCAGCATAAAATTAATGTAAGCTTATATGTGTTTCTTTGGGACTTTGGGACTACTGGTCCAGATCTTGGGACTAGTCTGGGCCAGAAACTTCTTTTTACACATATCCCCAGTAGATTGCTTGCAGAAGCTTTTTGATGATGGCATGGAGATGGATGAAGGTTGATTCATAGCAGTATTAGGTGACATTAAGAAGGCATGGTATGGTCCTTTCCTTTGAGAAAGTCATGCCAGTGTTCTTGGCTAAGCCTAAATTTTTTTCCTACTTTTCTTTCTCTCAACCCTTGAGGTTAAAATCTATATTAAATTCTCTTAATAAACTCCAACTCTGCTTCAAGGGCAAAACAAAAAAGCAAAGCATGCCTATGCTGGCTGAATATTCCCTAAACTAATTAATCTTAGGAAAGAGAAACACAGCTTCAAGTGAAAGAACACTTAACCTTATTTTCTCCATTCTTCAAGCTTATGGTGATTTTTAGCAAGAAAGTCACTGAAATGTGATTCTTAGGATTCTAAGTTTTGACTAAAATGACAATATGACTTTAGTTTATACCTTGAAAAATATATATTATCTAATTACTATATGTAAATGATCAGATAAAAATGCAATTTGATGAACAAATGCCTAGTTCATTAGCACTGACATAGCTATTAGTATTAAGATTGGACTTCATATTATTTTTCCCCAAACTGATAGATAAAAAATATTCATAGATAAGATCCCATTACTATATTAGTGAATATAATATCTTTGTAAGTTAGCAGTTAGATATTCAGGAATCTAACCTATACAAGTAAGATGAAAAATATCGTAGCTAATTTATAGGAAACAGTTTGAAAGTAATACAAATTCCAAATAATTCTAATTCAACGAAGACTAATAAACTTAAGATAATTACAGTAAAACAAAAAACTTCAAATGCTGCTTACTTTTAAAAACATGATACCCACTTTCTGATGTTTAGAACCTTTAATGTTACTTTAAAAGAAATGGAGTTTTCTAATACTATAAAATTGTCTTTAAGTGGAACAGTTGCCATTGGTTTATCTGAATAAGACAATATGACTAGGTTTATAAGGTGGAGAAAAGGAGAGATTTGACTTTTTTAAAAAACAACAGGATCATGGAAGCAATAGCTTGTACTGGTTACTTTGAACATGAAGGGAGGAGCATGACCAGAAATATAGGTTTCCTTTAGAAGCTGGAAAAAAACAAGGGAACATTTTCTTCCTTAAAGTCTCCAGCAGGAACCAGTCTTGCTGATACCTTAAGTTCAGACTACTGAAATGGACTATATAGATTTGTGGACACCTGGAACACAAGGAACATGAAATGATGTGGATCTGAGCTATGGAGTTCATTTGTTATAGGAACTCAGAAAATTAAGTGATGTGCTTGAAATCACTGTCTCTCTGTCCACCAATTATAATTTTCATTTCTCAAGTTTACTCAGTCCCAAGTAGATTTCTTTCATCCACAACAAATTCTATGAAGGTCAGAGTCATGAAAAGAAAGCAAGGGTATGGAAAAATTCAGATGATAAAAAAATCACCTTATTAGATACTAGGAAATCATTTCATATTGGGGAATATTAATGAAAAAACTAAAGCTAACATTTGCAACATTACTTTTAGTCACATATACGGGCCAACTACAAAGGAAGTAAATTGGCACATCTCTGTTCTTTAATATTAAATGTGAGAATGTACTTGATCACTTCTAGAATCTAGAAGAAAATATTTAGAACTCAAAAATCTTGACCAAGAAAAATGACAATTTAAATGAGTGGTAAAGCAAAAATACCAATTATATATTCTCTTATAAATAATATTCAAGGGTTATTTCAAATGAAAGTATCATCAGTAGACATAAGTAAATGGAAGAAACATTTCAAACTATTAATATTGATGTAAAATTAATTTAAATAGCTAACAATAACTAAATTTTTACCATATAACAAGACTTGTACTAAAGGTGGGAACATTTTTAAAAATAGATAATGAATGGATACTTAATATAATAACCTTGGTAAATGAAGACATCTCTGAAGAACAACTAAAACAACTTCTGTACTCATTATCTACAAAAATTGTTGAATATTTTAATTGAAGACATTAGAGGATATAGTCTATTAGGAAATTTTCCAGCCTTTTATTATCTTAAGATTTAGTCATAAGGAATTTGCTCCCCAGTGGAATAACTCTGACATCTTAGTTTACAATCTACCTGTTCTTTCACTTTATAAAATAATTCTTAATGGGTTCATAGTTTCTAATTTTTGAAGACAAACTCTATAGACTGGCTTTAAATGTGATCCTCAAGCTTACTTATGAGATGTTTAATAAATCATATAAATAATGCAGTATAAAATCAAGTGAGAGTCTCATATACAAATTTTTTTACTTGTATATGAAAAAATGATGACTCAATATTTACACATAGCCAGTGGTTTAATAATTGGCAACGCAAGACAAGAGAGTCATAACTTTAAGCTCAGGATTTTTTTTTTAGTATATTGCATTTATTTCTCTTTGTCAATAAATATTCTTATATTAAAAGGAAATAGCATTGAATTTCTAAAGAGGATACATTTGCTTTTATCCCAAGACTGGAACAGAAGGTGAGATTGCCTAAATACTCTATTATTCTACCTTTTGGTATGTTGGCTATTTAGCTTGTATGAGTATTTTTTCAACCAAGACAAGGAAATTGGTGTCACTAAAGTTGACTGAAAATTTTGGATATCAATAGTGTTAATCTTGTTAAATTATATTCTTGTCTCTTGCATTTTGAAGACCAACATGAGAGAGTGCTAAGTTGAAAACTATCTTATTCATAATTGAGAACTCTTCTAGAGAGTTAATAAGGTAAAAAAAAAAAAAACTGAGGGCAAAACTGAGGATTTACTGAGATTGTAAGAGATGAAGAAATATCACAACAAAGATGAGCTAAGTTAAATTAACTGTTGGTACAGAAAATAAGTTATGAGGAACTAGATATAATGTAAATAATATTGGTGGTTTAGTGACTGGTATTCTCTTTGTTGTAATATTCTAGTTTGATGACTTCAATACATATAAATAGCTAAATAAAGAATATCATTGAAATTTTATTTTCATGTGTGTACATGCCTATGGCCAGGGTAGTCAGAAAGGGTGTCAGGAGCTGGAGTTACAGATGGTTTTGTGGTGTTGTGTAGGTGCTGGGAGACAAACATGAGTCCTTTGTGAATGCTTCTAAACACTGAGCCATCTCTCCAGCTCCAAATAATTTGTATGACTTCTGTATAAATTTAAAAGTTTCTCATAACAAAAGGTTAAAATGGCTTTATGTCCAAGTCTGTTATCATAAGTTCATAAAAGGTTAACTATTAGTTAGATGTTAGTACATTGGGCTGAATTTAGCCTTTAACAGTAAAGTATTAACATGATGCTGGAAAGGTAAGACACAGCTTGAAAGATGGGAACAATAAGTAGAAAGGAGGTAACTCCTAACTGCCTTTAAGTGGAAAACAGTGGCAGACTACAGATAAAGTAGCATTACTATGGATGGAGAACTTCCCTACAGAACAAAGTTGTGAGTTGAAAGGTGCCAATATACTATAGCCATAACTATTTGAAATATCTTGTCTTGTATGTTACCACAGGGAGAAGATAGATAACTTCACAGATGAGTGCACTTATGTAGTGGATCAATTTTTATCCCAGGCAGAGGCATAAAAATTTTTGTAGGTCTAAATGGACTGAGAAAAGAACACATTGCATCACCAGTGACATTTATCCTGTGTACACACTTGATCGGGGGTAGAGGACCGCTTGAAAAATGTGACTACCTACTGACGAAGGAAACCAGATTTTTTTTAATGTACCTTCTGAACTGCCAAGTTTACCACACCTACTTAGTTAATTCTAATAGTAAATCTGAGATGACATGAGTTTTCCTGTGAATAATTTTCAGTAAGGATATTAAATTATTAAGGAAAAAAAAAGGATATGAATATAAATATCTGAGTAAAGTGCTTGAAATTACATGCATCGGGAACCAAATACTTTCCCCAGATTCTATCTGAAATCTAAGAAATGGCCAGTGACTTGAACTTGTAATCCCAGGCATATGGCTGGGATTTGGCATGTGTAGAGACAAAGATTGTCCACCCAGCACAATCTACTAGGCAAGTTCCAGGCAAATGAGAAATCATGTCTCCAAAACAAGATAGATGGCATCTAAAATATAACAGAGATTGTTCTATGGCCTCTGCACATATGCATATTATTTGTATCTCATGCATATATATATATAAACATATGGTTATGAATACAGACACATACTTGCATGAAGGAAGAAAACCTAATACAAAAAGAAACCTAAATTTGTATTCCTGTATCTGTTAAGAGAAAGAAATAATGCCTAATAGATAAGAAGGGACAAATGTATCTGTTTGTTACTGACAGACAGGTGATATGTCTTCCTGCACACTAACTTCTGAACTTGGAAGTCACTGAATAAAGATCTATAGTATCCACAAATACTAATTCTTGCATTTGTAGGATTTCTAGCATTTGTAATATCTGGGAGAAAAAGAATCAGCATTACAGTGGAGTAGAATAATGAGGGACTCCATTAATTAACTGAGAAAGGTTTACCTGTAACTTTTATTACATATGCACAATATCCCATACCCAAAGCCCAGTTCCTTTGTCACCAGACATTACTGAATCTGCATCCTTGTTGCTGTGAAGGGACTGCTGTATTCATAGTGAATATTTGCTTTTCTCTATTTTGGCTATGTGCCCAATTAAACACCTAGAAGTCAGCACAATAACAAATGACACAGCCAGATCCCCTGTCCCCACTTACACCTCTGCCTTTCACCACCTCCATCAGTTTTATTACTTACCATTTAAAACAGTGACATTTGCGACTGGCAGCTCAATAAATGCCTAGGAGAGCATGCACGCGTGTTTTCAATATAACCAAGGAATTGAACAATGATTTGAGGAGATTGCTATTGCAGTGATGGTGATAAGAAAAAGAATAACTCAGTTTTAAAATATATTATGATTTGCTTATTTATCCAAAACACTAGGAACACACAGTACGGCACAGCTGAGTCTGCTAGAGTTAAAGCACTTTCCTCTTTTATATACTGAAAAATCTAATCTAATACCTTCCCAGCTTCTTTTAAGTAAAATAGTACCAATGTTCAAAAAGAAGCAGAATGACAAAATACATGGAAACATTCTGTTACATTTTTACAGATTGCTGTAAAGTTAACAAGATAAACCCTTATCCAAACTAATCAAAAAGCAGAGAGTATCCAAATCAACAAAATCAGAAACAAAAAGGGGGACATAACAACAGACCCCCAGGAAATCCAGAGAATTATCAGGTCATACTTTGAAAATCTATACTCCACAAAAATGGAGAATCTAGAAGAAATGGACAGCTTTCTGGACAGGTACCATTTACCAAAATTAAATCAAAACCACATTAAAGAAACAGTCCTATAACACCAATGGAAATTGATGCTGTCATTAAAAGTCTCCCAAATAAAAAAGCCCAGACCCAGATGGTGTCAGTGCAAAGTTCTACCAGACATTCAAAGAAAAGCTAGTACCAATACTCCTCAAACTGTTCCATAGAGTAGAAACCAAAGGAACACTGCCATAACTCTTTTTATGAGGCCACAATAACCCTGATACCCAAGCCACTCAAAGACACAACAAAGAAAGAGACTCACAGACCAATTTCTCTCATGAACATTGATGCAAACCATATACAACAACATGTAAAAAATATCATCCACCATGATCAAGTAGGCTTCATCCCAGAAATGCAGGGATGGTTCAACATACAGAAAATTGTAAATGTCATTCATCATATAAACAAACTGAAGGAAAAAACCCACATGATCATTTCCTTAGATGCTAAAAAAGCCTTGGAAAAAATTCAACATACCTTCATGATAAAAGTCCTGGAGAGAGCAGGAATAAAGAGAAAATTCCTAAGTATAATAAAGGCGATTTACAAAAAGCCAATGGGCAACATCAAACTAAATGGAGAAAAACCCAAAGCAATCCCACTAAAATCACAAACTAGACAAGGATGACCCCACTCTCCTTATCTATTCAACAAAGTTCTTGAAGTTTTAACTAAAGCAATAAAAGAATGAAAGAAGATTAAGGGGATACAAATAGGAAAGGAAGAGGTCAAATTATCTCTATTGACAGATGAAATAATTGTATACATAAGTGACTCACAAAATTCTACCAGGGAACTTCTACAGCTGATAAACACTTTCAGCAATGTAGCAGGATACTAGATTAACTCAAAGAAATCAGTAGCCCTCTTATACACTGAAGATAATAGGGCTGAAAAAGAAATAAGGGAAACATCACCTTTAATAATAGCTGCAAATAGCATTAAATACCTTGGAGGTGTAACGATAACCAAAGATGTATCAGACATGTTTGACAAAAATTTTAAATTTCTGAAGAAAGAAATTGAAGAGGATATAAGAAAATGGAAAGATCTCCATGTTCCTGGATAGGTAAGATCAACATAGTGAAAATGGCAATCTTACCAAAAGCAATCTACAGATTAAATGCAATTCCCATCAAAATCCCAACACAATTTTTTACAGACATTGAAAGAACAATAGTCAATTTTATTTGGAATTACAGGAAAACCAGGATTGCCAAAACAATTTTGTTCAACAAAAGAACTTCAGGAGGCATCACCATCCCTGACTTCAAATTATACTATAGATCCACAGTAATAAAAATAGTTTGGTACTGGCATAAAAAAAGACTTGTGAATCAATGGAATCGAATTAAAGACCCAGATATTAACTCACACACTTATGAATACTTGATTTTTGATAAAGAGGCCAAATATATTCCATGGAAAAATGGTAGCATCTTCAACAAATGCTACCAGGTATGCTAATCTGAACCCCATTTTTTAATTAGGTTATTAAGGGTTTGGGGCTCTAGTTTTTTGAGTTCCCTCATCCAGGTTAGCATACATAAAAATGAAAATGGATCCAAAACTATCACTTTGCACAAAACTTAAATCCAAGTGGATGAAAGACCCCAGCATAAACCCAGCTACACTGAACTTGATAGAAAAGAAAGTGGGAAATACCCTCCAACGCATTGGTACTGGTGACCACTTCCTAAATATAACACCAGTAGCACAGACTAAGAACAACAATCAATAAGTGCGACCTCCTGAAACTGAGAAGCTTCTATAAAGCCAAGGACACAGTCAATAAGACAAATAAATAGCCTACAGAATGGGAAAAGATTCTTACCAACCCTACAAGTGACAGAGGACTGATTTCTAAAATATATAGGGAACTCAAATAACTAGAGCCCCAAACCCTTAATAACCTAATTAAAAAATGGGGTTCAGAACAAAAAGGGGATTTATTAGCAGAAGAATTAAAACTGGCTGAAAGGCACATGAAAAAGTGCTCAACATCTTTAGCCATCAGAGAAATGCAAATCAAAACAACTTTGAGATACCACCTTAAACCTGTCAGAATGTCCAAGATTAAAAACACAGATGACAGCCTATGCTGGAGAGGATGTGGAGCAAGGGGGACACTCCTTCATTGTTGGTGGGAGTGTAAACTTCTTCATCCACTTTGGAATGTAGTATGGCAGTTTTTCAGAAAACTGGGAATCATTCTTCCCAAGGATCCAGCTATAACCATCTTAGGCATATACTCTAAAAACGCACATTCACATTCCCAAAGCATTAGCTCAACTATGTTCATAGCAGCATTATTTATAGTAGCAGGATCTGGAAACAACCTAGATGCCCCTCAACTGAGGAATGGATTAACAAGCTGTGGTATATCAACACAATGGAGTACTAATCAGCAGTAAGAAAAAAATGATACTCTAAAGTTTGCAGGCATGGATGGATATAGAAAATGTCCTCCTGAGCAAGGTATCACAATCCCAGGAAGAGAAGCAGAAAGAGAATGTACTTACTCATTAGTGGACTTTAAAAAAAAATGTAAAAAGAGAGAGATGTCATTGTGCATAAGAACACAAGACCAGAACTTAGCTAAATGACACAATGCCTCACTTCTGCATTGATGGGTTCTGGCAAAGGGCTGGGTAAGGAAAGACTTGTTTTCTTTAAGGGTCTGGCCATGGGGAGTTTGATTATGCTCCAGTAAGCAAATGAGCAGCATGAATGGGTTGTTTTGTAAATGGGGAGAACATAAGAGTGGACATGATACTGAGAGGTCTGATATCTGAGTTTGATGGGGTATATATATATATAATATATTTATTACAATAAATATATATATATATATATATGAAATATCAGGATTTCACTGGCTTTGTAACTTTTAAAGGCTTGGTTTATTTTTTTAAGTTTTATGGAATAATATGATATGTATTTGTCATATTTCTTTAAGTTATAGTAGAATTCAGTAGTAAGTTCATATTTTCTTGTGTTTGTTTTTGTTACTGCTGTTATTTATTTTTAGTATTGAGTATTTTATTAGTATTTTAAATATTTCAATTGTTATATGAATTTAAATAATTCAATTCATATAACAATTATGCATTTGTTAAAATCATCCATTGACTTTAGGTTTAATTTTGCTATCTAAAAACTCACCAGTTTTTTTTTCCACAATCTTCAATTTATCTAAACAAATTTATAACGTATGTCCTTATGATTTTTGGGAATTTCATTCATATCTGTTATAATGTTTGCCTTTCAATTTCTAGTTTTATTGAAGGAGGTCTTCCTTTTTAGTTTACTTTGGTTAAGAATTTGCCATTTGTGCTTAATCCTTTAAAAATAAGTAAATAAAATAAAAAAGAAATAAAATTGAAAAAAAGAAATAGTGATTGATATGAAGCAGCTTGTAAATGAAATTGATTCTCACTTTATTCACAAAAGCAGTACAAATAAACACACCATCATGTGTACAAATCATTTTTATGTTTTGTACATGATACTTTTCATGGTCTAATTATTTTTATTTCCTTCTAGCAAAGTTAACTAGAATGTATGTAGAACTTAAATGAAGTTGTCACTGAGGAAGAATATATGGGTGGTGAAACATGTGATAATGGACCAAGAAAATGGGTCCTAGAATTTTCTAACTTTTATTATTCTTTATTGAAGATGCATATTTGAAAATTGCAAAGAAATGTTTATGAATTATTGAAGAGAACTGAGGATATTAGACTTTTAGATTGACAGTCTGACCTCCAAATTTTTTTCTTTTAATTACTGTAATTTCTTGTTGGTGAGTCAGCACTCCTGATTATAAGGGCGTTCTGCTGATAGAATTCTATAGCACATAGAAGTTTGGTTGCATATCTGTGAGACTAAACTGAAAAAAATGAAAATCAATTAGCAATATCCTGTAACTGAGTCTGCTTTTACCACTTCACCTAATTACAGAAATGCATGACTCATTAAAGTAACCTTGACTCTTATTGGCCAAACACAGTTTCTCAAGACTTTTTATCTTACAATTCAGTAGTTTTTAAAAGTTCATGTTTTGTGACAATTTAATCATTTCTTTTCTGTACTATTTGTTAACTAGGTTGATTAATTAGGAGGAAAGAAACAGCGATATTGTTACATATACTTTCTTCACTCAAATTGAGAACTAAAACTGACATTTAATATATTGTTACTAATAGTAGAGGTATAAATTCAAAATAAATTTCTGATCCGGCATGGTGATGCACACCTTTAACCACAGCCATTGGGAATCAGAAGTAGACAGATCTTTGAGTTTGAGACCTGTATGTGCTACATAGTTATTTCCAAAACAGCAAGGACTACCTGGTAAGACTCTACCTAAAAAAAAAAAAACAAAAACAAACCCCTCTAAATCAAATGGCTTCCCTAGGAAACTTCAACACTCATAACAAAAGAAAGATGTATCTGGTTTATTTGGAATATTAGAATTTCAGGAGATGAATAAATTTAGAGACATGAGCACCAATTTTCTGCAGAGATCTGAAAAGATCCCAGGTAAACATCATCTGGGAAAAAGGAGTCTACAGATTTAATTTTTATAGTCTTCTTAGTAGTCATCTTCTTAGATGCTGTAAGGAATTGTGCTGGAGGCCATGTGCCTTCTTCAGGGGAGCAAGGCCTGAGAATAGCAAGAACAAGTTTTTTCTTGTGGCAAGGCCATGAAGTGTCTGTCCTAGTTTTTGTAAGGCTGATGGATAGTTCATTGCATAATTCTCAGCATGACCCCAGGAGCATATTGTTACCTGCTCTCCTTGCTTTGTTTATGCAAATCATGTTGCTGGCTGTCTCTAATTTCACTTTGTTAGAACTATGGATGAAATGGTTATTGCATAAGCAACTCCCCACCTCCCAGCCCATGAATGATTCTCCTCTAGTTGAACCAGAGGGGATGTTGTTAAAATATACGGTGGACCTGATTCACCTCCTAAAGCCTTTGATGCTTCAAGTGGGACCATGAATTCATGATTCTCAAGATCAGTATGTTATCTTTCCAATGCATCTCTGACTAGTCTGAAAGAGTCACAACAATTCATGACATTACAAATTTGCATAATTATTCTGGAAAGAATGATTTTAACCACAGGAGTCTAGGAGAAATGAAAATAGATGATTTCAAGAGTTAATGGGAACAGTCTAGGAACAGGGAACGAAGCAGAGTTATAGATACCCACAATTCCCTCTTTTCTAATAGCTGTGCCAATACTGGAGGAAGTTGAAGTTGAGAGGAAGGAGACATGAGAAAGAGGGATAAGCATTGCCAACTGTTAAGAGTGAGTTTCCGAGTTAGGTTGCCTGTAGAGTAAATGGGAAAATCCAGAAGATATAGACTAGTACGGAATGGAGAATGAACTGATCCAGTTTAGGCTGGTGAGTTAATTGTGAGAACTTAGATTTGACTAGAGGTAAACATTAATCACTAGAGGCAAAACTCTCTTTCACTTTGCATGATGCTGTAACCACAAATGCTGCCAACTGGGCACAACATTCTACCTGTATGTGTGCCTAGTTAGAAAGTCTTCCCTTGTTGCTTGCAACACTGCTTATGGTCCTAACATTAAGATATAAATCAAGTAGGTAATGGTCACCGATGGGAAGGTTAGGGGACTGACGGAGGAGGGGAAGTGAAGTAAAGGAACAAACTGGCAATTATTATAACCATTATTAGAAACTTCAAGAAACAAATCTGATTGTAAAACTCTCCATACAAACTATTGAAATTGTATAAATAAAAATGGCCCACACTACCCAGGGCCACTTGTTTGAAACAGGTGGTCATCGTTTCTTTGCTGTGCCAACTTCACTCATCCATTCCAGATCATCAGAACCATTTGGAATTAGAAGTTAGGCTGCCAACAAATTGCATCCCTGAATTAAATGTTTGCAGAAGGCAGACTTTGGGAGCCTTACTCACTATAGATCAGGTAGGTAATAGTGTATAACACTTGTGAGTAATGGTGAGTAAGTAAATCATACAAGGAAGACTAAAGCTATGCCTAACTTCAAATTATTTGCTTTTTATAGTCATTTATACTTGCTTCCAATAAAAAGAGGGTGGAGCTGAGCCACCAAGTAGACACATGGTTATATGTTTGGGGATTAAGCACAGATACTCAGGTGATGTAGAAATTGAAGATGGACCTTTTGAACAGACAGAAACATCATCAATGACCTTGATGCTATGGTTAATTTACAGGAAAGAGAAGAGTTTTAGGCTTTTAGCATTGGTGTACTTCCAATAAGCTAACATCTTACATCAATCAAGGTAAGGAATGAGACACAGAGTGTAGACACATGGAAATCACTGATTTTCTCGAGACGAGTAGCTGGGGTATCTTTTGGAAAAAAACCTAAAAGGAGCGAGAACTAGACACAATACACAGACAGATGGAGATCACTACTTTTTCTCAAGAAGAGCAGGTGAGATACCTTTGGGGAAAAATCCAATGAGAGTTGGCTTGAAGAAAATTGGAGGAATGAAATTGTATATGGGTGCACATTTAAATTATTGTCCAGAAGAGAAGTTGGTAATACTTAAGATTTTTTTGTGGAAAGTTCCTTATACAAATAAGCCTCATGCTTACTTTAAGAGAAAATATACTTGTATTTATGGAGATTGCAGTGCTACTTGGATTTACTTATAAAATTTGGGTAATTATAATCACACATGTACATAATCATTAGATACAAGTTTAACCACTGTATTTAACAGTATTTTGTGCTGTTGAAACTCACAGTATCTGATTTTTGGAGAGTTTGATACTTATATTTAATAAAAATCAAAGTAATGCACTTTGTTTTTATACTCCTACTCTTCTTAGGCTTTATATATTAACTAATTCTCAAGAGAGGGGCAGGTGCTAATTTGACACTGTGTCCAAGGTATCCCAGGCTGGCTAAAACTCATTAGGCAATACAAGATTATCCTGGACTCTGGATTCTCAGAGGCCAGAGATTGCAGGTATGCAACACCATTGCAAGATCTGATCCTCTAAATAGTTGGAGAAATTAAGACTAGTTTCAAAGGACAAAAATATTGTCCTGAAACACTTAGATGCTATATGGTAAGACTGCTTCTGACTGTATGCCTATGTGGTTATCATACATGTTTGTTCAGACTTTAAACTAAAGGCAACCAACAGTTGACAAAAGTGTTCTTTTTTTCTTTCTGAAATCTAACAGAATTTCTACATTTTACTCCAAGGAAATTGGTATAGCACTTATTTTTTTATTCCAACACTCATTAACTCCACCAAAGCTTCAGTAAAGGTTGAAGTCATAACCAGCACAACTTCCAACTTTTGTTGAATCATATGTGTAAAGTTCACACAACGTAGTCTTGTGATAGTGAAAACCAATCTAAAGTATGAATAACCTTTTAATAATGTTTGCTCAGTAAGTCATATTGTAGATAAACAATTCAAGTTAGATATCTTTGAGGGACATTTCTCTCAGGAATAACCCTTCTACTTCTGCTTCAAAAATAATCTTACCATTTCCACAAGCTCTATTCCCATCTGACCTCATTTCACTCTGCAGTTACTTCTGGATAATGCACCTTGAATTTTTTTCTCGTTTATGGAGTTCATTGTCAATTGTTCATTTATCCCATCCTCATTGGGCCAAAATATTGAGCATCTTCTTGCCTATATAGACACTGAATCATTTACATATATATTTTTTTACAAATATTAGTGCTCAAAGTTATTTAGAAGTAGGGACATAGTTGTAAAAATATTGTTATTTTTTACCTCTTAATTGAATTCATAGAGAATCTTTTTGTTGGCTATGTGTACATACGTGTGTGTGTGTGTATATAATTCCTGCTATTCAGGAGGTTGAGCTTATTCAACAAACTGAAACCTGTTTAAGAAGATCACATATTTAGAGGCCAAATTTGAAAATTCAATGAGAACTTGTTTTTGAATAAAATAATGTAAGGGCTGAGATGGAGCTTAATAATCATGTTTTCTTTCCAGTACCATGGAAAATTAATAGTACATCAATGAATCTATAGAACAGTTGGCTTACTTTTTCTAAATAAAGCTAAAAATTATGTATGATAATCATATCAGCTTCTTTTTCTATATCTTCATTTTTTTTTCTCTTCCTCTTGCCTTTCCAGCTTCTCTCTTCTCTCCTTTCCTTCTTCTACTTTTTACTCTCTTATATAAATGGTTTTGGACATGATCCTGTGTCTGTCACTTCCTGGCTTTTAAGTAGTTAATGTCTTCAAGTTTCTTTATTTTAACTTCTGATATAAAGGGGGAGGATGGGAGTTACAGTGGAAATAGAGAATTATAAAATCCGGTAGCTGAAATCACTGAGAAGAATGTCTAGTAATGCTAAGTACTTTAAATATCCTTCACATTTTTTTAAATAAAATAGTGTGAATATCAAATTGGACTCTAATTGTAAAGCTCTATTTGTAAAACAGGACATACTTCAGTAGGTACTCAAGAAATTAGAATGATTGAAGTTTCTCCATACTACATAGTGTTATTTCAGGTATGGGACATATGTATATTTGGTACAAGCTTCTATATACTCTATTGTTTTTAGTATTGTTGTGTTTAATGCTGCTCTGTCAATCAATAAGTGCAATAAAAATGTGCAAAAGTCTCAAAAGTAATAGAAAAGGGGTAGAATTAAAATGAAATTATTACCATATCAATGAATCTATAAATAAAATCTTATGTTAACAAAACACCTGGTACTGCTTGAAGACAAGACAAAACAGAATTAGCAGACATTTTCCCAGAATAATCAGTGTAATGTATTCTAAACACCTTATCTTAATTCGAAGAGTTTGAGTCCTGTGGATGTTGGGGTGCCTGGGTTTGAATCTTGTTTTGAGCAATATTTTAATAGTATACTGGACAATTTCCTTTATTCTTCATGAAACATGTTTTTTTACATTAAGCTAATAAGTCAAATAAGTCAGGTTTTAAGTAGCCAATTTAATCTTATGTTCAATAGATATTTACATATAAGCATATAAATAAAACACGTTTATGATGCCGAAGTTAAGCCTAACTTACGGTCATGAGAAACATACGTAAATTGCCTTCATCACTAGGATACAGCTAACTCCACATTTCCAGAAATAATTAAGAAGTATATTACATATTAATCTACATAGGAAAGTAGTTATTTTTTATGTTAATTTTTCTTGCTTGATATATGTATAGCAGTACTGTATGACTCTGAAGATCTCCAGAATGTTATTGTATGTTTATTAACCATGTATTTCCAAATATCAGCTATTATAAGTCATATCTGCCAAATAGAGAGTTTAGGAGTCTATGTTTAATTGGCAACCTAGTTATTTGATATCTGTATTAGAAAATGATAATTCTCTTGCTTATTGGATAGCTTCTTGCTTGCTTGAAGATAGTCAATAAAGAATGAAAAATGCCTTTAAATGTTGGTTGCCTTGACATCAAACCTTATATGGGGACCACATATCTTCAGACAGAAAAATGGCTTATTTTATAATTATGTTAATGATGTAAAATTTAAGGTCATATAATGGTGTGATTATAATAAAAATATCTAAACTTCATATGCAATGCATCTAAATAAAATGCTTGAAATAAATTTTAGGTGAGTTGAAACCTAATATTTTAATCTTTATTTTTATTGGTTCTAAAAGCAAAGCAAAGTGCATAACTTAAAATTTTTGTGTAATGATATCTTTTAATCTTTAGAGATTATAATATAGATTACCAATTATTTTATAAAGGTTTCCTTAAAACATTTAATAAAGTGGTTTAAACAATAGTATAAGACTTTATAGTGTACAGAAGTAGTATTCAATACTTTCAAATGATTTTCTTAAATGAAAAAAGACAGACAACTAAAAATGTTTGTAAAATGATTCATTTATGTTTTGGTCTTCAACTATTTTATTTAATAACACTTTTTATTTTTCCATAGTAAAGTGTAACTAATAAAATGATGATAGCTTCCAACTGTATATGAGATCGTAAAGATGTAAACTGCTACACTAACAGTGATAGAAAGTAACCACATTTGAAGTGTTTGCTGATTAAAAATTCTAGAAATTACTATTGTATAAATGATGAAAGAGAATTATTTCATTTTACTGAGCTCATAAATTTCCTGCATGGAACTTTTCTTGAAGACAAATTTATAATATAAATTCAAATCAGCTATTGTCAGTGTACATAATATAGGGATACTTTTTATATATGTATATTCAGATAACTCTGTGTTGGTTCTTTCAAAGATAGTGAACCAGCAGAGGATTTGGATTGAAATAATTTATATAAAGAAAAATGAAGCTAAGTTAAAATTACACTAAGTTTAGCAGATACTTATTTGCATCAAAATTATTTTAATTTACTATATTAAGAAATAAACATGAAGACTAATTATTAGTATAACCAGTCATGATTCTGAGTCAAACTACTTATTAAAATAGAGTCAATTTAATTATAACAGAATAATATATTAGCTTGGATTTAAGGCTTAATAATATTAACTCTAATAGTTTTGTTGGACAATAGCTAATTAAAATTTTAATGAATACAAATTAAAGCCTATATTTCTTCTTCAAAATACCAAGAAACTCAAATCTCAAGACTCAAAAGTTTTATAGAAATAATTAATGTACTCACATATTCCCCGCAAAACATTGTAAAGAGAGTGTTCAACCAGTGTAGATCACAAGAATTTCAGTAAAGGACCCAATTCACAAGTTGGTCCCTCTGAGTCCAGAATGGCTGAAGTTCACTGCACTGCCAGATTTAAATATGTGCACCTGATTAACCCCGTATATCAGGTAAGAAAATGTAGAAGCAAATAATCTGGAACAGTCTGACTCAAGGCACAGTATTTTTACTTGGCTATCAATCATATGTAAATAGAATTATTACACAAAATAAATAGAACCACTAGTCCAACCCTTCCTTATGTATTGATTTAAGGAACAGACATTAGCCAAATAGTGAAAAAGTGTAACCTTTTGTAAAGCTCGATGACGCATGGCAAGGTAAAACAATTAGGCACAGAGTTAATGGTTTATTTTCTGATTAATTATTATTAACATCCAGACTCTATGAGGTCCTCCAGCCCTAGATCTATTCTTCAATTTCTACGTTGTGATTTTTAAAGATGTTTACAAGAAAAAATTACTTAACAATATTTTATTAATTATTTGAAAACTTTATACTATACATTTTGAACATATTCCTCCAATTACCATTCTTCTTCCCTTCCTTCTAACCCAACTTTGAGATTCCTTCTTCCTTTCTTTAGTTTTCCTTCTTTGTCCATTGAGTCCAGTTTGTGTGGCCCAGCAACTTGCTAGTAGAGCATGTCCTGGTGTGTGCTTGACTTACCTGACGCTGTATTACTGAAGAGAGGTATCAGATGCCAATCGCTCCTCAGCTAACAGTGAGATTTCATCTTTACTTTCCCCTCTCTCTGATGGGAATTTTGTCTGTCTGGAACTTTTCAGGTCCTGTGCATGTTGTCATTATAGTTTGAACTTGATAGAAAAGAAAGTGGGAAATACACTTCTACGAATTGGCACAGGCGACCACTTTCTAAATATAACACCAGTGGCACAGACACTAAGACCAACAATTAATAAGTGGGATCTCCTGAAGCTGGGAAGCTTCTGTAAAGCCAAGGACACTGTCAATAGGACAAAATGACAGCCTACAGAATGGGAAAAGATTTTCACCAACCCTACAAGTGATAGAGGACTGATCTCTAAGATATATAAAGAGCTCAAGAATCTAGAGCCCAAAACCTTGAATAACCCTATCAAAAAATGGGGTTCAGATCTAAAAAGGGAATTCTCAGCAGAGGAACTACGAATGGCTGAAAGGCACATGAAAAAGTGCTCATCATCTTTAGCCATCAGAGAAATGCAAATCAAAACAACTTTGAGATACCACCTGACACCTATAGATCTAAGTTGTGTTTGACAAACTCTGCCTTCTCTAAGTTATCTACCACCTCTGGCTTTTACAACCTTCCTGTCCCCTTTTTCATGCAGATCCCTGAGCCCTGGTTTGAGGCCTTCATATGAATGTCCCATTTACAGCTGTAGTTTATTCTCTGCATATTCTCTAAATGCCATTTAACATAAAACTTCTCTGATTTTGACTGGTTAGGAGTCTCTTTGCTAATTGCCATTTCACATAAAATTTGTCTGATTTTGGCTGAGGGAGGAATGTTCTGATCTATGAGTATCACAATAAATCTTTAGGAGACATCTTAATACTATGCCCGTTTAGTAGAGTAATAGTTACTGTTTATGTGGATTTTTGTTAAAGCACACTGCATTTAGGATCACAGCAACTGCCTGATGCTAGGAATCTTTGAAGAAATGCAGTTGGTATTATTTTTTATGTTTCTTGGTAAAGAATATTATTTTTATAATTTATTGCATCTGAAGGAGGTATTTAAAATTCTACAAAACAAAGATTGTATTAGAAACTATCTTGTAATTTTAAACGCCATTCTAAAAATAAGTGTTATTCTATTGCTAATTAATATTTAGTTAATAAGACACTGTAGCCATTTAAATTTTAAAGTAGTAAATATGAATAGTTCTTCGATGAAGAACAGAATGTAATAACAAATGCAAGCAGAAACAGGCCAATATCTGTAACTCCAGAAATGCTTTTCTTGAAATAAATCAGATGTTAAAATATGAATAAAAATAAACAAGCAGGACACATTAATGTAATATATACATTTTTACATAATAACCAGCAAAATATCTTAATTATTAATTATCTAAGATGCAATAATATCTGGCTTTTATTTTGGTACTATGGATATATAAAAAAGCGTGATGCTTGCTTACAATGAGATCATTATGAACTCAGACTGTGTGGCATGTTTGTATGTGTCTGTATTTGTGTCTAAAAGTAGATTTTCCTTATGTATGTGTCTAGAGAATTTATAGTACCTCTTAAACAATAATTACAGTTATAAAGTATAGGATTCAGAATTGGAAATGAAGAAAAACAAGTTTCTAAACTAATATTACTATTATTTTTGTGATAATTTAAAAAGTTGTGGGTTCTTTCAGATTTAATTTCAGAGCTAATGTTTCCATGTAAAATTGATGCTTTTCAAAATATTAGATTCCAAAACATTTTCTCCTATATAATTAAATAATGTAGAGGAAAGAGACCAGACATTTCCCTTCTTTCCACTCAGACATGTTAGCATGTGTTTTTATTTATCATTGTTTTGTGATTTAGCTTTTCAAGACATGCCTGACAGAACTGACTCCTGAGATTTGTCTTAGGTTTTGCTTTATGTCAAGGAAATAGGCTTGTGGCTCATTAAGGCAGCATGACAAATTCTGAAAAAAAGTAAGGAAAGGGCAGTTTACTAGATAATTCTGTTTTTACATAGTTAATTTTTCATAATAGAAACATTTTTAAAGGCTTAGAGCTAACTCACTTGAATTTAATTATGCATTGAGTATTTACCAGTATTAAAATTATAATTGCAAATGGTATTTGAAATTTTACTCTGTTGTAAGCATTTCTTCCAATACGTATTTCTATATAATTAAATTTAATCATATAGAAACTCTGAGTAGATAGTGTGACATATACTACAGTTAAAGACTAACAAAAGCCTGTGTATTCAGAACATCTGAAAGTCATGTCTCCCAAGTGATTGAGGGCAACCTGACCTTACTCCACTGGCAGAATATGTGCTGTTAGCCTCTTGTGCAGGCCCTCTGTCGAGGAATAAGGCCAAAAAACTATTGTAAGGCAAAGAGGAACATGTTTCCTGATTCAGAGAGACTTATGGTTTAGCAGTAGAGAAGTGACTAGAATAGACATGAGAAATGATAAGTGCCATAAGCAAATCACATAAAACATTCTGGACAGTTCTATAGGAGTAAGTAACCCTAGGCAGTAAGTAAACAAAGAAATCTTCATATATAAGCTAGCTTTTGAAATTTGACTTGTAATGGAAAGAAAGAGCCTTCCAATTGGAGAAGGCAGAGAACACCACTAGCAGAATATCAGTGGCATGGGAGGGCATGAATATACTGATTTTTTACATTCCAAATTTAACAGTGTTATTATCAAATATGATGTAAGAAAATTTCATAACAGAATTCTAAAACTGTTCTGCACTAATTAGCTATAATTTGCTTCATTAATTTGTATTAAAATTCAACAAAGGAGGAATAACAGCAACTAATAAATTTATGTTGCCTTCTAGTCTAGCTCAGCAATATGGAACCAGAGAGCAGAAATTCTAACTCTAACTCTAAGTCTAAAATGACTTCTGGGCTAGGGATGGTTTAATACTTAAGTGGTGTAAGCAGGAGGACTTGAGTTTATATCCCCAGCACCTATGAAAAAAGCTGAGTGTGGTGGTTCATGCCTATGACCCCAGTGCTAGAGCATCAGATGTATGCAGATCCAGGCCTCACTAGCTAGCCACCTAGCTGACACTAAGGTCAGGACCAGTGCAGATGACTTGGCTTAGAAGAATAAAGTGGAAGCTATCTAAGATTGTTTCATTTTCTTCCTTTTCTTCCATGTACCTCTTTTTCTTCTTCTTCCTGCTCCTACTTTTGCACCTTTGCCTTTTTTCCCTATTTCTCCCCACTTATTTTCTCTGTATTTCAGGGTTTTACATTCTATATTGAAAGCCAGCCAATATCATTCATTGTTTGTAGATACTCAGTTTTTCCAACGTCATTCATTGAAAAGATTATCCTTTCCACATTGAGTTTCCCGATATCTTTTTTTTTGGAGGGGTAAATAAATTGAGTATAGAACTTGGGCTTGTGGGCAAGCGAAGAAGTTCAAAAGGTAAAAGCACTTTGTTTAGCACCATAGAAAAAGCGGGTCCTGGGAAAATTGAGGCAGACTAAAGTCTCATGAAGTAGCTAACTTCATTCAGAGTATCAGACAATCTATACTCTGAGGGTTAAGAAGAGACACGTGAGTAAATTGTGCAATCACCAGGCAAGCCACATGGGTAGGGCAAAAACTGCTTTTCCATAGAGGCATGTGAACAAATAAGAATAGTTCGTTGTAATGAATAATCTGAGGTAAAGTCACTTCTATCCATTATGCCAAGAAGTCTGAAAACACATCGCAACAACAATTCCGTATTTTGAAGAAACTGAGGTTTTAAGACTCTTGCCTTGTTTTCTTACAGGTGCTCAGAATTCTCAGTGCAGGAGACCATTCTTGGACCAGGTTCTGTCAGCACATGCTTCTCAAGCTTAAAGGTCTGAGTTAAATTCCTGGAACTCATGTAAAGGAGGAGGAGGAGAGAATAATTTTGAAATTAGGTTACATAATTGCTGTTCTTTCATTTTTGTTTAGGATTATTTTGACTATTTGATGCCATTGTCAATTCCATGAATTTAGAATTATTTGTTTATTTCTGTGAAAAATGCCATTATTATTTTTGTAGGGATAATATTGAGCCTATAACTTGCTTTGTTTTGTATTGTACAGATATGTTGTACACTACTAAATCTTTTCATCCACAGATAAGGGATAGATTTTTTATTTATCTATGCTGTCTTCAACTTCTTTCATCAGCATTTCTTATTTTTTAGAACTTTTACTTCTTTGGTTAAATATATTTTGTGTTATTTATTTTTAATTTATGCTATTGAAAATGGAATTTTAAATTATTTTTTTCAGATAGTTCAGCATCAGGCTTTAGTATGTAAGTTTTATGACCAGAAGCAATAGAACTTTAACCCAGTTCCCCAGATATGGCAGGACAGGCAGGAATGGTCCCATGCCCTTTAGATTCTTCTAACATTCAGAGACACTGAGAGTCTGTGTTTCTCTCCACACACCCTCCTACCACATGAACAGACATGAGAGCAGGTGCTTATACTCTATTCAGACCACTTGGAGCTGGAAAAGTAGCTGTGAACATTTACAAGTTTAAAAACTAGATTTGTATTATTCTCGTAGGTGTAGGATCAAAGAGTCCAGAGTCTATCATCCACTTCTAGACCTAAGAAATTTATCAGCCTGTCCATCAAGTAGGAACTTACAGAGTTGTGTGGTTAAGATCTGGGCTTGCTTCTTCTTCTTCTTCTTCTTCTTCTTCTTCTTCTTCTTCTTCTTCTTCTTCTTCTTCTTCTTCTTCTTCTTTCTTCTTCTCTTCTTCTTTTTTAACTTCATGCTGTTTGGTCCTTGTCTCAAGCACATTACTAGCTAGCTCTTTCATCTTAATTCAACCCATTTCTTGTATTCTATCTGCCACGTGGCCCAGCCCGTGGCTCACCTGGGTTCCTTACATGATTCTTCTCAGGGGTTGGAATGGAGACTGTGGACTTGCTTCTTGATAAAGCCATGGAAGAAGGTATAGGCAATGTCTACCATTCTATTTAAGCAAGCAAACATCCTTTACCATTCTTACAAAGGAATACTTGTGACTTAAGGTTATGTTAGAGCAAGATGACAATACAGTTATGAGGAATGTCCAAATTTTCTTTCAACTAGAGAAGTCTCAGACTCCAGCATCAGCTAACGTTCCATCACTATGACAAAATATCTAAGCTAAATCACCTTAAAGGTAAAAAGGTTAAATTTGGATGCATGTCTTAAACAGTTTCCTCCATGATTATTTGTTATGTTGTTTTGGATGTTACATGAGGCAGTATAATTTGATAGGAGCAAGCAGACTTCTTACTTCATGGTTCTCAGGAAGAAGAGAGACCTGTACCCCAGTATTCTTTTCACTGGTCCAACTCCAAGGACCTAACTTCCTTTGTTCTATACCTTTTTGTCCCAATAATACCACAGGAGGTGACTAAGCATTTATCTGTTGGATTTTTGAGAATTACTTGAAATTCAGAACATAATGTCTTCCAGTGAAAATCTGAGGGAATTTTCACTAGAACCAACCACCAAAGGAGAACAGTGTAGAGAGTGTTGACCCTCCTGCTTAGAGGTAAAGTGATTTATTCTGCATTTTTTCTCACATATAGGATTATTAGAAGCCAGTACTATCAAGATATGCTATAAATGTGTAATAGTAAGGTTTCTGGCCTGTCTGGCCTATGATCCAAACCCGCAGATCCACAAATCCTTGTAAAGAGAGAGCTGGGTTGATTTTAGGAGTACAATGTAAAGGATGGTCATGCAACCCATCTCTTTATTAATTCTTTTTTTAATGAGAGTCATCTTAAACCCTGTCATTCATGTTCAAATAAGGTGATCTAAGAGCAAAGCCATCTGGCAGAGCTTGAAAAAGTAGCAGCTTGTATGTATGATGCAGATATTGCAGTCCTGAGAATCCATCTGGAATTGGAGATTCTTTTATTAATTTCAATGTGTGGAGCATGGGGTAGAATTAGTGTTCTATAGTACTTTTGCTTTTCCTATCATTTTAATTTTGAGAAGGGGTTTGATGTTATAGCATTGACTGACTTGGAATTAACTACATAAATCTGGCTGGCCCTGAACTCATAGAGATCTTCCTGCCTTTGCCTCTGAAGTACTGCTTTTTCATTCTATTTTTGATGTGGGTGTGTTTTTCAGTCATCACTGTAAGAGTCTTCAAAGTAGATTCTGGCATTCTTCTGTAGAGAGCTAATGGTCTATGTTCAAATGTTTATGAACAAGACTGTCAGAGGAGGCAGAGTCAGGAACCATTGGGCAGATGGCTAATATTAACTTCCAGATAAAATCTGAAATCCTCTAATGTGCCACACTAAACAATGTCTAACCCTTCTTGGATTTGCAGTCATGTAACTTATTAGAAAACATTTAATAGACAACTGACAATGTGGTAGGAATTTGACCCACTTCATTGAACAAGACAAAAATCTCTGCCTTATGTTTCTTTAATTAAGGATTTGGACTGTTTCCTACATGGAGAAATAGTATGCCTCATATAAGTAAGTTAAATACTCATTGACAGGGCCTCTTTGAGTGTTGCAGTTCATTTCTAATTATCTAATTATGAGGAGGAAACTATATAAAATAGTAAATAAAAAATGTAGACAGTTACCCCTTCCAAATAAAACAGTGTGAAACACTGTTACCCAAAGAGTTCTAACTAACGGTTTAACTCTTTATTTCTTTTAAATTTGACACATAGAAGCATTTTCCTTCATATTTAGATACAATTTATTTTTACTCTCCTAAAGCAGGCAGTGGGACCCAAATACTAGCAATTCAAAAAATACAATCATCAATATAAAATAATAAGTGAAGTGCAAGTGCAGTCCTCAGTCCTCATAAGTTAATGAGAGAGGGAGTGATCTGTCTGCCAGCTGGACAGCCCCACCTCCTGGATTCTGTTCCCACTTTGCCACCCAGACCCTCCAATCTCATCGGACTCCCCATAACCATCTCTTACCCCTGACTCTGCCAGACCATATTGGCCCATATACAGTCCATACAGTTGTACGAACAGGTGAGTGACCATCTTCACACTTCTCAGAC
The DNA here is from genome assembly GCA_004025045.1 of Sigmodon hispidus. Lineage (NCBI taxonomy): Eukaryota > Metazoa > Chordata > Mammalia > Rodentia > Cricetidae > Sigmodon > Sigmodon hispidus. Next base: position 108,506 of record PVIH01005195.1, read on the forward strand.
TCATATCCAAGGTGTACATTTTCTGGCTCTCCCCCTTGCCCACAGTGACAGCTTTACCAGAGGTCAGGCTGGTACTAGGGACCCCTGATAAGATACCATCCACTTCCAGCAAATACTCTCCTTAAAGCCTACACAACAACCCAGACTGCACTTGCTCCCCTGGGTTCCATGTTCTGGCCTACAACTTTGGAAGAAGACATAAGCTTTACCAGCTAGAGACCAGGCTGATCTTAGGGAACCCAGGCAAGACATTGCCTACTGCCTGCTAACATTCCTTAAAACATACCCAATAATCTCAGACTGCATATACCCCCTCACCCTGGTTCCATATTCTGGTCTACAACTTTAGAAGAAGGATACCATAAGGTCAATGAGATGCTCATTATTACTGGGAGAAAGACCACAGAGCATTTCAAGCCCAAGTCAAGCTTAAAAGAGGAAGAAGAATTCATGGTAAACTTTGTTTGTCCATTGCATGTTAGCTCTGGAATCAGCATCACTAGAAGACACAGGAAAGTGGGTGGAGAGATAGTGGATGAGAGATTTTTAGACAAGGTCCCATTACACCAGAAGGACCCTCCCCAGAGGTGCCAAGATAACTGCTGATGGCAATTAGTGGTGTTGCAGAAAGGAGTGAACCCAAGTAACAAAAAAAATAGGGAGCCTTGGGTGTTCCCAGGAAGGGGAATCTCCTGGATTTGGAAGACTAAGATGGTGGCTGAGCTGAAGAACAGAGAGCATCAAAGGAGGTTGGCAAGGGTACTGCTGTAAGGGGAGGCTGACTCAGGCTGATACAAAGGAAGTAGTATCTCAGGTTGGATAACTCTGAGAGGTTGAACAAGGCTTTCACCTCCCGAATCAGGCCAATGCAGGAAAAGGGGCAGAGAGCAATTACATCAACTGAACTGCACCTCAGCTTTTAGCAAGTCTAGAGCTCAGCAGCCTACAGTTTGCCAGTGGTTTGTGGATGGTGTTTTTTCAGCCAAGTGGAAATTTACTGAGACAAATATAGGTTAGGGACAGAAGTTAAAACGTCAAAACTTAAAAGGAAAACCTTACATTTGGAACTTTTTTTTGTTTGATCTGTAACAGGTGGATCCAAGCTTTATGACTTTTTGATCCCTTGAAGTTTATATAAATTTTAGTATATAAAAGAAGTAAAAGTTCTAGATTTATTAGCATTATAATCATACTTATATTTATACTATAGAAAAAACAATTAACAGGTGTTTGTAAAATAGTTGGAAAATATTTACACGCTGGCATCATAGCAAAGATTATGTCTTTGAGTTAAGAAGCATGGACAGTTTTTCCTATGTTTAGAGAGCCAGGCATGTTTTAGCCTTATAAAAGCATCTTTACATTTATATTTAGAAAACAACTAAAGGAAATGCAAAATCCTAAGCTTGTGATTGATAGTATCAATGAAACCTTTGCCAGCTTCTCAGAATTCCGTTGACCAATATTAAAACTCCAGACTTTTGAAATCTTAGTATAACACTAATATAGAAAGAGGGAAGGGATCTGAAACATTTCCCATTTTCATATATCTTAAATAACTTACCTCTACCTTTACAATTTGCACTTATACATCTTAAATCATTTTCCTCAGAACTCATTTAACTTTCACATCCTCAGATACTTTAGATAACATAAAACATTTTCTTAGACCCTTAAAAATCGTATAAATTTTAACCCCTTTTTCCCTTCTAAGCATTTACCAGAGACATGGGCAGTTATTACTGAGAACAGTCATTGCAAATCATGTTTCTTTAGTGGAAAATCCTCTCTAAACCTGTCAATCCTTTAATATTAAGCCTGTGAACAAGGCAAACCTGTTTGTCTTCTTTAACAAGAAACCTAGTAGCTTTAACTAACTGATGTTGTAGCCTTGGAGGGTAAAAAGCCGACTGTTGTTGCCTCACTGACAAAACTACAGTTAGTCTGTAAATGTGATCAGAGATTTGAGAAGGACCAAATAAAATGATAGAGGCTAGTCCATAGTCTTTTACCTAGACAGTTATTTCAGGGTCCTGTGGCCTTCATGGTATTGGATATGGGCATACCAGGAGAGCAATCTTGGCTGTCAAGAATAAGAGGTGATTCTATGGAGGAGAAAGGGAGGGACTGACCTCATCTAGGCAAAGTGGGACAGTCAATTCTCCAATGTTCTGCTTATTCACAATTCGGGCTGAGATCTGGTAGCAGTTGAGGGTTTGGAGTAGTAGTTTCCAGTGGTTACCATATTACAACATTCGAGGTAGAGTTGTTCATCATTGTTTTAATTGCCTTCTTGGAAACATTACGAAGACCTGGGAGTCTCTGTTTGCCATATAAGTTTAAATATCTTACGTGTCATATTCAGCAAATCTCTGACAGTTTGAGTGCCATCATCCATTAAGAGTAGTCCTAAACATCTTAAGACCTAATTATTAATAACAGTTTATGACAAATATGATAATTTTTTGAATTAAAACTTATTCAGTATCAAGATATGATTTATAGACAAGCCCACAAAAGATTAGAATCTTTTTTTGATACTTATATATTGTGTCATTGTAGAACATAACAGTTTGTAGAATGTATGGTCTCTAGAGGCTTCGAATGGTGTGGAGACCAGCCTGGTCTCAGCCAGTACAAACTGGAGATAACTAGTGCTGTTAGACTTGTGCTTCTACACTTCTGCAGGAGCCAATCTGGGTCTGCCTGAGGGCTTGATGGGGGCAGAGCCATGATACACAGTGATCTAGACCAGTCTGAGACCACTGACTACAGAAGCAAATACCAACAAGTCAGGGTCCTTTCCCCTGGCTGGGAGGAGGGTCTGGAAAAAAGAATATATAATGATTTCAATTCTATAACTTGTTTCAAGTTGTTCCCAGAGTCTGTGTCACTGTTTTTTGAGCCATCTTGCCCCCACCCCTAAGGGGAACTAACGGGGCCCTGAGCATAGAGGCAATTCCAACATCTGACCCCAAACCAGACCTCATCTAAACAACAGTTTACTGTATGACTCAGTTTATCAAAATAGTTACAGCTTAACAATGCTAGTAAAACCAAGGTAATTAGATGTTTATCTTTAAATCAGACTCTGTAGACCTGAAGTAAGAAGAGACAGTTTCTAAGCCAGAGGTTCCAACTACTGTTTTTCCAGACAGCTTAGGTCTTTACCTTACTATATCATAAAGTTGGAATATCAGTATTTAACTGTTGTCCCTAAGTTTTAGCATTTTATTTATCAAGACTGTATGTTAGCAAAGACATTTTAATAAAATAATTTATAAATTAAAAATGTCTCATAGTCTTATAAACTTAAACATTTATAAATTATTTCTTAAAACACACAGCTTATTTAATTTTTTTGTAAAACTAAAACTTTAAAAGAAGTTTAAAATCCTTTAACTATGTGTTCCTGTAATACTAAAATAAACCAGCTCTTTATTTTAAGGTTGAAGACACAGGACCCAACAATAATTTGTAGAAGGCAAAATTGAATTTTAATAGTGTAAATAATCTAGTGTCTCTAAAATCAATATCAAGTGGATGACTCTTATGTTACCAAGTTTGGTTGCAAGTAGGATATATTCTTATATAAGAATTGCAAGGAAGTGCAGCTTTAATACCTCATTAAACAAACATTATTTTAAATCCTATCTTGTATAAACTTGGTTTTTAGAACAGAGTATGAGGTGGTAATATCTTTCTATATGCTGTGAATACCATTCTTTAAGTAATGTTTTGGCCTGTGTTGTGCACTGTAGCAGTAGGCAGGGAAATTGGAGAATAGGCACAAGGAGGGTGGAGTCAGAGAGATTTGATCCAGCTGACAAAGAATCAGCTTGTAAGGACTACACATGAAACACATGGCTGGACAGATTAATGGAAATGGGTAAAATTAAGAATAAAGAGCTAGCTAGCAATATGCCTGAGCCGTAGGCCAAACAGGGTGAAATTAATATAAGCATCTGAGTCATTTTTTTGGGGGAAAGCAGCCATGGGCAGGTCTGGACCTCTGGCCTGATGAGGTGAGAAACCTCCTGTTACAAGGGTAGGAATTATACAAAAATCTTATCTTAATTAAAAATTGCCTTTTGAGACCTGTTGTCTCATTGGCTGGCTCTTACCACTTGGCTGCCCTTAGTTAAGATGGCAACAAGCCACATCTTGTTTCCCAGAATGGCCCTAACTCTGAGTTATGAATGTTAAATGCATTTTGTTATAGATGTTACAGAGTCTTAACCATATCCAATAACTTATAATCCAATGATTACTTGGCTGTTCTTTTATTCTTCCTTCTGCCCTTCATCTTTTGACCTTGAACACAGAGACTTTAAAAGTATATCTGGGTTTGAAAGAGACCTAGTCATAGTCCAATATCAGAGCCATCTTTTTAATAAAATTGAACACCATAAAACAACTTTAACATTATTTAATACTCAAATGAAATACGGATTCCTGATATTTCATCAGATTCAGAGGCCAGAAAGCCCAGAGGTAAATTTTGAGCCTGGGCTGCTAGTTGTAACAGTAACAGTTGAACAATCGCCAAGACACATGCATAGTAAACTTACACATGCAACACCAGTCAGAAACAAACGTCTAGTGGCTACATACATTCATACATTTAACTGAGTCCGACCCAGTGCTGTGCTGCTCGATGTTTGTGACAAAACTTACAGAAACAGGCATTTTAGCTGTAATCCTGGCCATCAAGACTTGGGCTATTGAGCACTGGCAATAGAGGGAGGGGCAAGAGTACAGTCCCAAAAGACACTGAGGACTTAAAGGAACTCAGACTATGTGTCCATCTGCCTGCAGAAAAATTTTAGATCATGGAGGTTGCTAAAATCAAGAGTGCCATCTAGTGGCCTTTTAAACCGGCTCTCCAGAGGCCAGGCTATAAACAAGAGAAAATCAGGCGTTCTTGTGCACAAAGTTTGAGATAGCCCCAGTTTGGATAAATTTCATAGTCAGCACCGCAGAGGTGACTGAGGACTGGGTTTAGATCCAGTACTGCTCATTATTGAGCTTGTGCCAGAGACTGAAGTTTAGAGCAAGGTGTCCTTTGCAATAGCCGGAGGTTAAGCCGTTGTGTAGACTTCAGAGGGAAGTCTCCCAATCTGGCAAGGAGTCCTGGACTTACTCTGGGTCTGCTCTAGCTCTGCTGTGAATCTTGCCCAGAGCCCTGGGGTTCTGGACATGGATAGGTACCCAGTACCTTTTAGGCAATGACTGGGAAAAAGGTAATTTACCCTGAATGTAAAGTTGAATGTATCAGGCAGAGAGAGGGGCAGAGAAAAGGAAACATAGAGAGATGGGGACAGAGAGGGGGCAGAGGGAGGGAGGAAGAGACAGAGAGGCAGTCCCCAGGTGACCAGGGCCCTGCTACTCTCTGGCCTGGGGTCTCAAATTCTCCTGGATTTTGACACCAAGCAATATGTTTTCTTACAATAAGGCCAGATCAGTCCTGATAAAAAGGATCCACTATTGGGCATATACCTTAAAGATGCACATTTGCACTCTGAAAGCATTAGCTCAACTATGTTCATAGCAGCATTGTTCATAATAGCAAGAACCTGAAAAAAGCCTAGATGCCCATCAACTGAAGAATGGATTAACAAACTGTGGTACATCTACACAATGGAGTACTACTCAGCATTCAGAAAAAATGATATCCTAAAATTTGCAGGTAAATGGATGGATTTGGAGAATGTCCTCCTGAGCGAGGTATCATAAACCCAGACAGATAAGCAAGGGATGTATTCACTTATTGGTGGACTTAAAAAAAAGGAAAGAACACCCAAGCTGCAAACCACAACCACTGAACAGCTTGGGATCTGAAAATTATATTTTATATAGTCTTCTGCTGTTCATTTGATCTCAACACTATTCATTCTACACAATGGCATTGTTACATATTTCTTTTTTTCTTATCACTCTATTTTATTTTATTTTTTTTTTTAGAAAATAGTCTTTTATTTCTATGTAAAATAAAAAGCTTAAAAAAAGAAACCCTAGATAAATGCTGACTTATCTGGTGTTGCTCCAAGGAGGGTTTACCATTCCAAAGAATGGGACCAAGGAAGTCCTGTGTCAAAGCTAAGGCAGGGAACTTTTATAGAACTTAGGTGAAGGGTGATGACATGCCAGCCAGGAGCTGGGACTGTGGCCCCATATGGCTAAAAGCTAAGCTCCTTGATGAACACCTGCATGGACTAGTCATGTAAGAAACATGAATAGCATTAGCTACCAGAAAATATAAAACTGGGCTTTTGGTGTTATTTCTTTATTCAGAGAAACCACTTTGGAAATCAATATGCTGGTTTCTCAAAAAATTAGAAATCAAGTGATTTCAAGAACCAGCTATCTTACTCTTGGACATATACCTGTTGTAGAAGATAATGTTTGTTTAAATTTGTAAAGATGTGTTGCAATATTTTTATTTTGAAGAATAATTGTTAACTATGTAAAGATGTGTTCCTTTTTGTTATGCCTAGAGCTCAGCCCCTAGAGAGACCACCAGAGACAAGGATGCCCAGAATGCAACAGCAAGGTTTGTTGGCAGCATAATACAAGCCAGGCAGGGAGCATACTTCAAGCTTCTGTGATAACAAAGCAAGAAGTAGCTGGTGTCTTTGGTTACAAGGGATCTTTTATAGGCAAAAGTTTCAACAAAGTTGGTTGCTTGGAGACAGGGTGCTGACTTGCTACTTATTGGCTCGTGCTTAGGGTCTTTCTGCCGCAGACAATCTCCAAACCCCACCTGAATGGACCCCACATGGACCCTACCTGAGGTGGCTGATTTTGCCCAGAACTGAGCAAGCAAGAATCTATTCCTCTCCCAGAACTGGGCAGATATCTTGGCTAATCTCCCAGAGCTGGGCAGGTAGGAAGCTATTCTTCTTTCAGACTGGGGAGGCCCTCTGCTAGGTTTGTTCTTTTAGGACTTGTTCTTTTCCCAAGACTGATCAGGCATGACTATTCTTTTCCCAGACCTGGTTAGCACCCCCCATGTCCCTGCCAGAAATGTGAAACTAAACTTTATTTTTACCTTTTTATAAAATAGATACTAGAATGTAAAATGGGTTTCTTGAACTGAGTTTTCTTTCTACATTCCCCTATTTTCTTTTTGGTTACTATCCCAATCATGGGACTCTGGCAATATTTTTATAGGAATAGTCTATTTATGACCCAGAGCCAAAAGGTGATGGCCAAGAAAAAGAGCATCTTTCATCCTATTAGCATTGTTACAATCTTAGCTATATGAAGGCAGCATTCAAGTCCCTCAGAAAGGTGACATCTGGTTCCAGCCATTTTAGAGCCGTCAAGGCTTGTCTATCTGGAGCATGGTCATACTCTGCCTCCTTTGCACCAGCTCTTGTGCCTACACTTGTAGGTCCAAACTGATCTGCAATGTCTCATCCTGGCAGATCCTTCACATTGGTAATCTAACTTCATAAAAAATGTGCTAACACATTTCTTCATTATCATTTAACTAATATTTAACCAAGGGAGAGGCTGCTGTGTCTATGTAAACTAGAATATTTCCATAGTACTGGCTCTGCGAAAAAAAGAGTTGTTGTACAACAAATCAGTAAGTCAATCAGCATGGACCTGGCTTACTTCTCAGTCCAGGCTCTTAGTTCTACTTTCTGGCAAGCCAGCCAGACATCACCCCAGCACTGTCTTGCTTTCTTAAGCATTGTGAGTAGCTAGGGGTCAGTCATTCTCTCAACTTCTCAGGACATTTTGAAACAGGAGCAGCTTGGCCCTCTGCGGTCCCATAGCCCATAGGAGGCTGACTTGCAAAGTTAAACACTGGACTGTAGAGACTTACTGATTTCTATGAAAAGATTGGTCTCCTGTGCCAGAAAGTTTCCTTTTAACTTAGCATTTCAACATGTTATGGGCTTGGAATAGGGTTGATGTTTCTTCCATCTGCTTTAAGCTGATGCTGGAGTGTTGTCAGAGTCGTAAAAAGTTGAAAGGCTAGTAAAGAGCTGGGCTATAGGAGTTCTTTCAGGAGCATGTAGTTTTCTGACCCAGTTGTGGAGACAGGGCACAACCCACTTTGAACTGGTCTACATAAGCTTTCAGCAAGTATTCTTTTGGAGTAAATTGCATATGCGAGCCAAGTGGATATCTATTGAGACACATTAAAACTAAAAACAAAAGTTAGAATTAAATTTTTCTTAGTAATTGGGAAGGACAGAAGTTTCCAAAACAGAAAAGAATAGTATCATTCTTAAAAACAGATATGTGGGAAGAACTTGGGCTGTATTTATCTGGCATCTTTTTGACCTCTGTGAGACTGATCCAAATTTTATGATTCTCTGAAGCTCATACAAATTACAAAAAGACATAAGAGTTTTAGTTATTACCAATAAGGCTTTATAAAATGAGCTTGAAAGCTATTACCTTGCATAAGGATCTAATTGTCTGATTCTTCTAAGCTGACAAAGTTATAACTAGCTTAGTTGCCAATACATGCAGAGATCTGAGAAGGATAAATTATACCTAAGTGTAGACTGAGCAGCTTTCAAAAACAACAGAGACCAGTCCATACCCAGTTAGCCATACCCAGGTCTCCACATAGTTGGAGGCAGAAGTATTCAAACAGCATCAGTCTTTGGCTGCCAGGCCTTTAAGGTGGGAGTTTTTTCTAAAGTAGAGGAACATATAGGAGAAGACTGACCTTACTTTGTCTAGGCAAAAGGGTGCAATCAATTCTCTGAAGTCCCACAATATTAGGCCAGGTACTGGCAGCAGGCAGGAATTGTGTTATGGCATCTTGCCCTGGTCAGCACTACTATAGTTCAGATGGAGATGTCCTGATGCCTCATCAACTTCTTCAGAGAACTTATGTAACTGTTAGGATCTGGGAGTCTCTCTCTGATATAATGCTTTTTGTTCTTTAAATTTCATGTCCCATATTTATTTACTATTCTATACATGTTTTTTTTAAGCTTTATTTATTTATTTGCCTTGGTGTTTGCCTGGAACTGGAACTACAGACAGTTGTTAGTTGCCATGTGGGTGCTGGGAATCAAACCCGGGTCCTCTGGAAGAGCAGACGGTGCTCTTAACCGCTGAGCCATCTCTCCAGCCCCTCTATACATGTTTTTAAATGTGTAGTGTGCAACAGAGATTAATGACAAGAATAAATGATTCTGCTGCTTACAAACATCTATGCTGAGAAAGTTAAGTTCTAATTTTCTTATGTATGTAGCTAAAATCCAAAGCAATACTGTCCAAGAAAAGTACATCTAACTAGAGGTCTAACTTAAATTCTGAAGTACATTTATTTATTTATTTATCAACATCTATTAGTATATAAAAGACAAATTTGTATTGGGGTATTTTAAAAAAGATACAGCATTGAGGATATCTTAAAGGGAGGATCTTGATAAACAGCTTCAAATTTAACAATATTGTAGCTAGTTTGTTCTTATGTAGGCATTTTAAATAATGAAAATAACTGTTCTCTGTGTCTCTTTTCTCTAAAATACATGAAACACATAAAAGAAAATATAAGGCATCTCAAGCCAGGTTAGGCTCAGCTACAGATGTGGAGAGCACACTAGGTCACAGTTAATGTCCTTGAGTGCACTTTGGCCACCACAAATTCTTGCTAAGCAAACCTTCTACAGTTAAACCAGAAGTTTTGTTTGTTTGTTTGTTTTGTGTGTGTATGTTTTAAATCACTTTATTCATCCATCATGTTTTAATAAAATAAGAATGCTTTTGTTTAGTGTCCACTAATGAGTAAGTACATCCCATGCTTATCTTTCTAGGTTTGTTATACCTTGCTCAGGAGTATATCCTGAAAATCCAAACATTTGCCTGTGAATTATAGTATATCACTTTTTCTTATTGCTGAGTAGTACTCCATGGTATAAAACTATCAGTTTGTTAATCTATTCCTCAGTTGAGGGACATCTAGGTTGTTTCCAGGTTCTTGCTAGTACGAATAATGGTGCTATGAACATAGTTGAGCTAATGCTTTTGGGGTGTGAATGTGCATCTTTAGGGTTAATACCAAATAGTGGTCATGCTGGATCTTTGGGGAGATTGATTCCCAGTTTTCTGAGGAACCACCATACTGCATTCCAGAGTGGCTGAACCAGCTTACACTCTCACCAACAATGGAGAAGTGTTCCTCTTGCTCCACATCTTCTCCAGCATATGCTATCATCTGTGCTTTGGTCTTAGTTGTTCTGACAAGTGTAAGGTGGTAGGGTTAGGGGTAGGGTTAGCGTATCTCAAAGTTGTTTTGATTTGCATTTCTCTGATGGTTAAAGAAGATGAACATTTTTTAAAGTGCCTTTCAGCCATTTGTAATTCTGCTGAGAATTCCCTTTTTAGTTCTGAACCCCAATTTTTAATTGGTTATGAGCTCTAGTTTCTTGAGTTCTCTATATATTTTAGAGATCAATCCTCTGTTACTTTTAGGATTGGTAAAATTTTTTTCCCATTCTGTAGGATATCATTTTTGTCTTATTGACAGTGTCCTTGGCCTTACAGAAGCTTCTCAGTTTCAGGAGGTCTCGCTTATTGATTGTTGTTCTTAGTGTCTGTGCTACCGGTGTTGTATTTAGAAAGTAGTCACCTGTGCCAATTTGTTGGAGGGTATTTCCCACTTTCTTTTCTATCAAGTTTAGTGTACCTGGGTTTATGTTGAGGTCTTTAATCCATTTGGATTTGAGTTTTGTGCAGGGTGATAGAATTGGATTTATTTGCATTTTGTACACATTGCTTTCCAGTTATGTCAACATCATTTGTTGAAGATACTATCTTTTTTCCATTAAATATTTTTGACCTCTTTGTCAAAAATTGGGTGTTCATTGGTGTGTGAGTCAATGTTGGGGTCTTCAATTTGATTCTGTTAATCCACAAGTCTGTCTTTATGCCAGTACCAGGCTGTTTTTATTACTGTAGCTCTTTAGTATAACTTGAAGACAGGGATGGTAATACTTCTTGAAGTCCTTCTGTTGAGCAAAATTGTTTTGGCAATTCTGGCATTCCTGTTATTCCAAATGAAATTGAGCATTGTTCTTTCAAGGTCTGTAAAAAAATTGTGTTGGGATTTTGATGGGAATTGCATTTAATCTATAGATTACTTATGGTAAGATTGTCATTTTAACTATGCTTATCCTATCTATTCAGGAGCATGGGAGATCTTTTTTTCTTTTATCCTGTTCAATTTTTTATTCAGTGAGGTAAAGGTTTTGTCAAACAGATCTGTTACTTCTTTGATTAGAGGTACACCAAAGTATTTAATGTTATTTGCAGCTATTACAAAAGGTGTTGTTTTCCATATTTCTTTTTCAGTCCTTTTATCCCTTTATATGCTAAAAGCGTATAGAGGGCTACTTATTTTTTTGAGTATTCTTCTACATTGCTGAAGGTGTTTATCAGCTGTAGAAGTTCCCTGGTTGAATTTTATGGGTCACTTATGTATACAATTATATCATCTGGAAATAGAAATAGTTTTTCTTCTTTTCCAATTTGTATTCCTTTAATCTTTTTAGTTTAGCTAAAACCTTGAGAACTATAGTGAATAGATAAGTGGAGAGGGGACAGCTTTGCCTAGTTCCTGATTTTAATGAGATTGCTTTGAATATTTCTCTATTTAGTTTGATTTTGGTTGTCACCTTTTTTGTAAATCACCTTTATTATATTTAGGTATTTTCCCTGTATTCCTGACCTCTTCAGGACTTTTATCATAAAGGAGTGTTGGACTTTGTAAAAGGCTTTTCAGCATCTAAGGAGATGATCATGTGTTTTTTTTTTCCTTCAATTTGTTTATATAATAAATGATATTTACAGTTTTTGATATATTGAACCATCCTTGCATTTCTTGAATTAAGCTTACTTGATAGTGGTGGATGTTGTAGTCGATTTGCCAGAATTTTGTTTAGCATTTTTGCATCAATGTTCATGAGGCACATTGGATCAGAATTCTTTCTTGTTGTTGCGTCTTTGAGTGGCTTGGGTATCAGGGTTATTATGGCATCATAAAAAGAGATTGGCAATATTCCTTTATTTTCTACTGATGGAACAGTTTGAGGAGTATTGGTTTTAGTTCTTTGAACATCTGGTAGAAATCTGCACTGAAACCATCTGGGCTGGGCTGTTTTTATTTGGGAGACTATTAGTGACAGCTTCAATTTCCTTTGGTGTTATAGGACTGTTTCTTTAATCTGGTCTTGATTTAATTTTGGTAAGTGATACCTGTCCAGAAAGCTGTCCATTTCTTCTAGATTTTCTATTTTTGTGGAGTACAGATTTTCAAAGTATGACCTGATAATTCTCTGGGTTTTCTGTTGTCGTATTTTCCTTTTCATTTTTTTTTTTGTTAATTTGGATATTTTTTCTCTCTGTTTTTTTGTTAGTTTGAATAAGGATTTATCTATCTTATTGTCTTTCTCAAAGAACCTACTCTTTGTTTCATTGATTTTTGCATTTTTTTATTGTATTGATTTCAGGTCTAAGTTTGATTATTTTCTGCCATCTACTGATTCTAGATGAGTTTGCTTCTAGTTGTTTTAGGACTTTCAGCTGTGCTGATATTCTATTGTGTGAGATTTCTTTAATCTTTTCATGTAAGCATCTAGTGCTATGAATTTTCCTTTTAAGACTGCTTTTATTGTGTCTCATAAGTTTGAGAATGTCATGGATTGATTTTCATTAAATTTTAGAAAGTCTTTGTTTTTTTTTCTTAATTTCTTCCTTGACCCAGAAGTGGTTCACTTGAGTGATGTTTAGTTTTCATGAGTTGGTAGGCTTTCTGTGATTTTAATGTTGAACTCTAGCTTTAAACCATGGTGATTTGATATGGTACAAGGAGTTATTTCCATTTTTTTGTATCTCTTGATATTTGCCTTATGACCTAGCATGTGGTCAATTTTAGAGAAAGTTCCATCGGGTGCTAAGAAATATGTATATTTCTTTTTGTTTTGGTGGAGGTTTTGGTATATATCTACCAAGTCCATTTGGGTCATAACTTCTGCTAGATCTCTTATCTCTCTGTTGAGTTTCTGTCTGGGTGATCTATCCATGGGTGAAAGTGGATTATTGAAGTTTCCCACTATTGGTGTGTCAGATCTGATATGAGGCTTAAGCTTTAGTAGTGTTTCTTTTATATATGTAAGTGTCCTTGTGTTAGGGGCATAGATATTCAGGATGGAAATTTTGTCTCGACAGATTTTTCCTGAGATAAATAAGTAGTGTCTGTACTGGTCTCTTTTTATTGATCTTAGTTTAAAGTCTATTTTGTTAGATATTAGTATGGCTAAAACAGCTTGTTTTCTAGATCCATTTGATTGGAAAATCTGTTTTCAACTCTTTACTCTGAGCATGTGTCTGTCATTGAAGTTGAGATATATTTTTTGTGCAGCAGAAGGATGATTTCTCTTTTTGTATCCATTGTGCTAGGGTATGTCTTTTTATAGGTGAATGTATTTCATTGATATTAAGGGATATTAATGACCAATGATCAATATTTTCTGTCATTTTTGGTAGTAGCCTATATTTTCTTTTTTTTCTGAGAGGGGTTGGGCTTATCAATTGTTTGTGGTTACATGGGTGTTTCTGGTTTTCTTTGGTTGGTGTTTTCCCTCTAGGGATTTTTGTAGAGCCAGATTTGTGGTTAGGTATTCTTTAAATTTGGTTTTGTTATGAAATATCTTGCTTACTCCATCATTGTTGATTGATAGTTTTGCTGAGTACAGTAGTCTAGGTTGGCATTGATGGACTTTTAGTGTCTGTATAATGTTTGACCAGGACCTTCTTGTTTTCATTTAATAGTCAGGTTATATTTTGATGAGTCTGCTTTTATAGGTGATTTGACTTTTTCCTTTGTAGCTATTAGTATTTTTTTCTTTGTTCTATAGGTTTAGTGGCTTGATTATTATATGGCAAGCAGACCATTTTTTTTTTGGTATAGTCTATTTAGTGTTCTGTAGGCTTTCTGTATCTTAATAGGCATTTTTTTTTTCCTTTAAGTTGGGGAAGTTTTCTTCTATGATTTTTTTGAATATATTTTCTATGCTTTTGTTTGATCTGGTATTCTTCTCCTTCTTTGATTCTAATTATTCTCAGGTTTGTCCTTTTCATGGTGTCCCAGATTTCCTGGACATTTTGTGATATGACATTTTTGATTTTAGTGTTTTCTTTAACTGATGTGTCTATTACCACTATTGAGTCTTCCACTCTAGAGATTATCTCTTCCATCTCTTGGATTATGTTGGCTATGCTATAATCTGTGGTTCCAGGTCTTTTAAAGGTTTTCTATTTCCAGCATGGTCTCAGTTTGTGCCTTCTTTATTGCTTCTATTTCAGATTTTAATTTCTAGAGTATTTCTTTCACCTGTTTGTTTTCTTTTTCTTGTTTTATTATTTTCTTTCAGTGATTTGTTCGTTTCTTCTAATTTTCTATTTGTATTTTCTTCTATTCCTTTAACAGAGTTTTTTTTATATCCTCTTTTAAGGCTTCTATTAGTTTCATAAAGCTGTTTTTAAAGTCATGTTTTTCTGTTTTCTCTTCATTGTTATATTCAGGTCTTGAAGCTATAGAACCACTTGCTTCTTCTGGAGGTGTCTTGCTGATCTTTGTATTGTTGTATATATTCTTGAATAGACATCTGCCCATTGTTTCCTCAATTTACTCTTGGTCAGTTGTTAGTGAGTTTTTGGTCTGAGGGCTCTTAATCTGCTATGTGTTTAGAGGGTCAGTTGTTCCTGTGAGGTTGCAGTGCTATGACACCAGCCATGCTCTGAGCAGATTGTGTTTTGTCAAAGTTGTGCACCTTTTCAGGGGCTGGGCTCAGGCAGCAGAAGTCACTGCTTGGCCTGAAGGGGAAATCACCCTCCTTTTAGTGCTTTTAAATAAACATTTTAAATGCTATATTTTACAGATTTGTAAAGTATGAGGGCTGCCCACGTATATAGAAAGACTTTGTTTCTAGTTACTTGTTATACGCTCAACCCTGAAAACATAATTGTGTCAGTACTTTACATGGCTACAATATTTTAGGCAAAACAGAGAGTGCTTTTTTAACCTTTTGTAATATTTAAAAAATATACAGGGGTTCAGAACAACCTCAATAAAGTGACAACATTTTTTTAACAGATTTTTGAAGTCAAATCACCAGTGTGCAGACATTGATGGCTTCTAAGTTAGAGTCATAGGCATGCTTCATTAAATGCTTTTCCTAAAACAAACAAAAAGTCTTAACTGCCAAAAAGAAAAATCCTCAGCAATGTGATAAAAATTTTCAAACCTTTTTCAGGACAGAACTTAGAGTAAAACTATAAGTTATTCTTTCCTTATCTGCTTTACTATGGCAGAAGCTAAACTCTCAACAATTTTTTATGGGCTCTCAGGTAGCACACTAAAAAATTAGATCATTTCTGCATTTGAAAACAGACCATTGTATGAGAAAATATTGTCATCCCTAAATAATATTTTTATAAGTATACTATCTCACCAGCAGCACTAAGAATACAGCTTCCTTTAATATAAATATCTAAAAAACTACAACACAAAAGTATTTTCCTTTTAAAATAAGTTCATACATATGATTCTAATGCTGACAACTTTTTTATCTTAACCATTAATTATTCATGCATCTGAATGATCAAGGCAGTGGTCCTTTCGGCTCAGCAACTATAAGCAGTGTCTAACCCACCAAGGATGGTTGCCAAACAAGTGACTGACCAAAGATGGATTGGCAATCCAGCCACGTGGCTGACTAAAAATGCAATCCAAAATGGAATTCTGTCATTTTTTAAGTTTACTCATGCATAGATTTCTATTTATCAATTTACAGTGTTACTAGTTTTAATTGTAATGGATTTAACCTTATTTAATAATTTCTGTTACTATGTCAACACTATCTATATAAAAAACCCAAGCATTTGAATTCCTCCTAGGTTTTGATTTCTTACCATAAGTGCAGTCACAGCATCTGCGGATGATGACCAGTTGCTTTTAGCAACAGAGATAGCAAAAATATGTAAACCATTTCTGTTTCAGCTTTATGCTTTTAACAAAATTAGAAACACTTCAGAACAGCATATACAATTATCTTGAGAAACAGAATAAAGTTCTCAATAAGACAAACAGAACTTTAGTCACAAAACATACATACACACATGAGTTCAAACATTAAACATGCATACAGTGGCCACATTGTTCATGCATTCACACATTCATATCTAGGAGTAATTTCAAGAAAGTAAGACAACTATTAACCTGGCTAAAACATCTGCATAGATAAAAAACAAACAGGGAAATTGTGCACAAGGAGAGGGTGATGGGCTGTTCTCAGGAGACTTTTATGGGAATGCTGCCAGGCGCAGGAAGGAGCAAGGTAACTCCACAATGTCCCCAGGATTCCAGAAAAAAGAGGAGACAAGAACAATTAAAGTAACAACACAACCTGACAGTACTTTCACAGTTTTCTCTGGACAAACAAAGTGGATCTCTCTCTCTAAAGGGAGAAAGATATCCAAAGACACTCCCAAGTAGGAAACCAGACCTCTCTGTTCATAGTTGGGGGTTACAAAAAACAAATGGTCACCCAAGCATGACCTCAAATGAAGAGGCACCTTCAGCAGGTTCCTCGCTCAAATGGAGTAACAGCAAGTCCCTCATCCAAAGAAGGATTTGAGACATCTCTCTTATTCTTCAGGATCACTGTCATGGGCAAGTCTGCTGAAGTGAAGGCCTGCAAATTAGTACAAATCAACCAAGTCAAAATCAAAAGTTAACCGTTGACAAAGACAGACACAAACAAACACAAGAATGAGTGCTCTTACTGGTCTGTAGTCAATAGAACTTCTGGATCCAAGAGGCTTGGTGGGGTCTCTGGGGATCCAGGATGAGTCCTTAAATATGTTATACCCAGAACTTGACCCCCAGAGAGACCACTAGAGACAGGGATGCCTGGAATGCAACAGCAAGATTTATTGGCAATGCAATACAAGCCAGGCAGGGAGTATACTTCAAGCTTCTGTGATAACAGAGCAAGAAGTAGCTCGTGTCTTTGGTTACAAAGGGTCTTTTATAGGCAAAAGTTGCAACACAGTTGGTTGCTTGGAGACAGGGTGCTGACATGCTACTTATTGGCTCGTGCTTAGGATCTTTTGGCACCAGAGAATCCTCAGACCCAACCTAAATGGACCCCACATTGATCCTACCTGGGGTGGCTGATTTTTCCCAGAACTGAGCAAGCAAGACTCTATTCCTCTCCCAGAAATGGGAAAATGTGTTGGTTAATCTCTCAGAGCTTAGCAGGTAGGAAGCTATGCTTCTCTCAGACTGGACAGGCCACCTGCTAGGTCTATTTTTTTTAGAACATATTCTTTTCCCAGGACTGACCAGGCATGACTATTTCACTATTCTTCTCCCAGACTTGGGCAGCACCCCCCCTGCCAGAAATGAGAAACTAAACTTTATCTTTTTATGAAGTATCTACTAGAATGCAAAATGGGGTTTTTGAGCTATGTTTTCTCTCTTCACTTTTGTCTATGCTATATTTTTTTAATTTTGTAGAGATGTATTGTTGACATTTACCTTGCTTGCCTAAGACACATGATTGGCCTAATAAAAAGCTGAATGGACAATAGCTGGGCAGAATTGGGATAAGCTAGATTGGTGATCAGAGCAAACTGGAAAAGCTGTGTGGGGATATGTTATATATTTAATAAAACCAGTCTGGAATATCAAGAGATCTATCCACAGTCAATCCAAGGGTCTCAGAGAGTGGTAACTCACACCTTTAATCTCAGCATGGGAAACACCTTGGGACTGGACATGGTGACCAACACCTTTAAACCTAGCAGATTTGATTTTGAGGCCATCATGGTTTATAGGTGGAATTCCAGGCTTCCAGGCAGGCTGTGGTGGTACTATGCATTTAATTCCAACAGTCAGAGATTGTTCTATGTTTTCATGAGTTTGAAGCTAAATACCAAATAGTATTGGAGCTTATGCCTTTAATCTTAACCTGGATATGATACAACTGGACAAAGAAGATATTTAAGACAGATGTAGGAAGACAGATGAGGCATTAGAAGAGATGAGGAGTGAGGCTGAGGAAGCTGGAAGATAGCTGGGTGAGATTTAACTGTGGTGTTTCTTTCTTTGATATTTCAGCCTTTTTTAATCTGGCTCCAAGTGTTTTTTTTAATACAACCAGAATTTGTATAACACATGGCATCCAACTTTGGAGGATGAATTCCCCCCAAAAAAGCTGCTGGCCAGCCAGAGGAACACATAGCCAGAAGAGTAATTAGCAACTGGCTAGGCTTTCTGTACTGAGTTAGCCTCCAATCTTCGGCAGACTGGCCAAACATGTTTCCACTTCACTATTATCTATTTTTCTGTATACTTTTATTATTATTATTGTTATTATTATCATTATTATGAACAGAGAAGTCACACTTTCTATCCCTGTATATCATTATTCAAGGTCTCTTCCCCCTCCCACCACATCAGGTCATTTTTTCTTCTTTACAACTCCCCATCCCCTCCCTGGGCAGGCCGTAGACAGTCCCATGGTCCTACTGACCCAATGTTGCTTAGTTCAGTCTCCACTCCAGGCAGATCCAGTTTTGTCCCCCCTCCCTCAAGAGTGAGTCAGGTGTTCCTTTAGGTGGAGTGGGGTCCGAAGAGTCAGTACAGGGTGTTTCTGATCCCAAGCTGTTCAGTGGTTGTGGTTTGCAGCTTGGGCATGCTTGGCTTTTTTCTTGCTTGTTTGTTTAGAGACCACTAATGAGTGAGTACATCCCCTGCTTATCTTTCTGAGTTTGTGATACCTTGCTCAGGAGAATATTCTCCAAGTCCATCCATTTGCCTGCAAATTTTAGGATATCATTTTTTCTTACTGCTGAGTAGTATTCCATTGTGTAGATGTACCACAGTATGTTAATTCATTCTTCAGTTGAGGGACATCTAGGTTGTTTCCAGGTTCTTGCTGTCCCTGTCCAGCAGGTCCAGTTATTCGAAGGTCTCGAGGGGGGGCCACCTGTGAAGCAAATGGGGAAAGAGAGAGAGGAAGCCAAGCGCATAAAGAACGACAAGAGTCTGAGTCACGTCAAGGCTTCCGTTTATTGAGTGAATGCTGAGGCTTTTTAAGCAATGCCTCTGGAAGGGGAGGGGAGGTGGAGAGAGGGGAGTGTAAGGCTCCAGGCAGAGAGGGGAAGCAGAGAGAGGGGAGTTAACCGGAGAGGAGAGTGAAAAGTTATCAGAGGAAGTCCGGGTGGGCAGGATCTCTTTGGTCCCAAGATTCAGCAGCTGACTGAT